>OX401404.1:12785257-12950257 GCA_947846245.1 Cerastoderma edule
TAGTGAATCTTTTACTCGCCATATTTACTACATTGGATCAATGTTTTCAAATTACCATTGGTGGATACCGAGTTTGAGATTGTCTCATATACCATCACTATGCATGTCAGGCAAATATTGTTTACGGCTCATGAAAGGGAGTTAATGGTGTATCAATCTATATTATTCGATAAACTTTTGATCACAAAAAACAGCGCAACTTTAACGTGAAAGCCAACGAGATATAACCCAGAATTGCCTGTTTAACAATTCAGATTGCCTGATTCTTCACCTTTGACCTGGTCAATTGTTACGCAAATATTTGAACCGACCAATCAGAATTCGTTATGTAAACGAATATGTAAACAAACAGATTGTTGATAAACATGGTTGAATTTGAGACAACTATATTTCAAGCAATTTCTCCTTTTCCAAAAATGTTTTCCAGAGTCGTCTGCAACAAACTGGTCAAATGTCGTTATTGTCTGGTAATGGTTTAATGTATTTAGGTGTGTGGCTTATAAGCAATGGATGGGCAGAAGAGACATATATCCCATACATTACTTGAGCCAAGCTCAAATTTGATGTGTAATGATGTATTGTAGCAAACAAGTTCGCGCATATGTCATGTTTGATGCAATCGTGTTGAATCGCCTTTAAATGAAAAGGCCTACGTATGTTACTTACTATTTGAATGCATTCGTGTATCAAAATCTTTCTCGATTCCCCTTAATCTCCTAGATACCTTATTTATCGGGTTCCTTGTTTGTGTGTTTGTTTGTTTGTTCTGTTCTTCCTTTCATTCTTTTTAATATGTTTTCTTCTTTTCTTTCTTTCTTTTTTCCTTTCGTTCGTTCGTTCGTTCGTTCTTTCGTTCCTTCGTTCCTTCCTTCCTTCCTTCCTTCCTTCCTCCATTCCTTCCTTCATCTGCTTAATTTTGGTGAGAAGAGGTACTCAGAGTCGTAAACAGGCCCAGGTAAAAATAAAGCCATTCATTTACAGCAGATAGCTTTCTTGTCACCAAGAAGTCTTTTGTATAAATTTGATTAAAAGAAACAGATTATTTCATTTTATTTTACATTTATTCACTTGTTTTCACACATAAAGCACTGTTAATTTGATATGTGTTTAACTATTAAAGAACTAACAAATAAAGCATGGATTGTAGTAAACATCTGAAAAACAAAATTTTAAGCAATAACAGATATGACTAAAATTTCTTCAGCCAATGAATAAAAACTAACTTTTTTCCCTTTGTCATAATGGCTTTATTCATCTACTAGACTTCAGTTGCAAAATATGTGTAGAAGAATTTACAGAGAATTTAAACAAAACAAAAAGAGACCATTGTTGTCGAAATGTAAAGGGTTCACCATAAACTAAGAGGTATACATGTAAATAGTTATTCTAACATTGTCATGTATATATATATAAGTTAATTCAACCCTCATCTGTGTTGCCTTGAAACATTAGCTGCACATGCAATAGCTAGAAAAGAAGTCAAGTAATGACTCAAGGTGCATTCTCTATATAGTCTGCTACAGGCTTGATAAGCTGGCTAAGCTTTGTGTCTTATTAGTTTGAATTAAGTTTAATTAATGAAGTATACTTGGAAAAAAACACCATGGCAAAACTAAAATATCATAGAAAAAGAGAACCATGTTACAATTGTTATCATTATTTTATATTTAATGGAACCTCACAAAACAAAACACTTTTTGTACATTATCTTTTGATGTTGTCAGTACCAACAAACAGTAATCACTTTCCCTTAAATACGATATGTCATTGTTTATGTTGTTTTTTCATATCAGTCTTTTTGGGAGAAAACCAAACTTTTTAAACATTTTATGAATCAAACATTCAAATTTAAGGTATGTGGACATCTATGTAGATCTTCATCTGTTTTTAATTTGATCAAATTTCTTTGATCCCAGCATTGAATAGTTGGATGATGTTACTTTCCTTTTAATCTGCAAGTGTGTCATCAGATATGGCTGTTAAAAGAGAATAATAACAAAAATATAAGTACTTCTGTCAATCCTGGCCACATTCAACTGACTGAATATTTTAAGTTGGTAATATTGAAGAAAATGCATTCCCCCTTGTATATAATAATCAATGGAAGCAGTTTTCTGGCAGAATATATAATAAAGAGAAACTAATTGAAGTTAAAACTCCATATTTCAACCCATATATCTGCCTGACTTATTTTGGTTTAATTCCATTTCCAATCCAATTTTTATAAAGACATATATTGTGTGTTTCAAATTGTAAGCAACACAAAATTCAACCAAATTTCTGAATAAAAGATCTAATTATTTGAAAACAAAGTTATAAAAGGAGAATATGTGAAGAAACTCTACCTTGGTACAAAGATTTTTTTCCTGAATACTAGTACTTTGCAGAAGAAGTGATTATGCTATTATTTTATCTTATAGGTATGAATTTAAGAAGAGAAAACTACTTTGACATTAAGAAATTGTTTCATTGTCACAATGCTTTCATAAGTTGTCTGCAGTCTCTATGACACTTATATTTGTAAACTTAAAAGGGGTATGAGAGGGGGCATCTGCACTTACTTATATTATTCAAACAGAATCATTGTTCATGCCAACTACATCAGTCTTTTCTTTGAAGCTTGTTTGAAATTGACATATTTCCAACCATCATGCATTCTGTAAAATAAAGCAAACACATCTTAGGCATCATGCAAATATTCCCTAAACCTTTGGACCAAACTTCTTACTAGACTCTAGCAAGAGGATTTCAGTGAATGGAAATGACATGATCACAGGAAGATATATATATACTTTTATAAAGTACTGTCAAACAAACGACACGACATTAAAGCCATTACTTGACAGTAATTCTCATTCTAGAAAAAAGAAACGAAGTCATTGTTATCTAAAATATCGAACCAAAACACGATTGTATTATCAAGTAGGTACCTACGTACTCTATTGCTAAGCTTCCAGTAACAAATCCCAATCGTATCTACTCGGCAATCCCCGTAACAAGTCGGTAGATATACCTCGTGACAGTACATGAATACACCAGAAATCCTGGGGTAATTCGCCTTATTTCCGGCGGCTAACGCAAAATGCACACAGGCACTAAATATGTATCTAAATACACACAAATTGGTTATATATCACAATTGAATGTTTGTTTTTACCCTTTTCATTAAACATCTTTGATTCATATTTTGTCAATCGTATCTACTCGGCAATCCCCGGCTTGTGCCGGGGATTTCCGAGTAGATACGATTGCAAACGGACATGCCCTTCGTTGCTGACCTACTTTCAAAAATGGCTCCCCATTGCCTCCGAGGTTATTTTAAGAAATGGCCGAGGTGTTCCGAATGTAACAAATCCTTCAGTAAATAACTAGATTTAATAATTCATGTAAATTCTTAAACTGACTATTAGAAGAGTGAGTATCCTTTGCCGCTAATTCTGAATGAAATCTATTTTAAGACTGGGAAAACACTCAAATCATCGATGCTTCATTGGTCAGCAGATTAGATATTGTGTATTCCATTTACAACTCGGTGTGTACCAAATACTTACTCTACACATGAATAGTTTTAATACACGTATGTGGCATGATTTTAAAGGGATGCTGCATGTTTCTTTACGTACGATGAAGCGACTTCAGAATGGCGGTCACATGACGGGAGCTCGCCTTTTCGATTTTTTTGTGTCACTTTATGGTGAAAATAACTTATTCCAAATAATGTTTTTTCAATATGAAATGAAAGAGTACAAAAAGTTCTCTCACCTATATCCAGCAATACGTTGTCCTTTCATTAAAATGGAAACTGTGCCCAATTTAAGTTTTGAAGCGGTGGCGCCGATCCTGTCCGTCCGCTATATTTGAGTCGCTTAGCAAAAACTTAAGTCAGGGTGCAGGCTGACTCAGAATAAGCGACTCAAACTGAGTTTTTTTTTAGCAAAAACTCAGTCTGAGTTTTTTCGTGAAACGCAACTTAGCAAATAACTCAGTTCCAACAGGAAGTTGAGTCAGAAACTGAGTTTTGAGCAAAATAAGCGACTTAAGTCGTTTCGTGAAACCGGGGCCATTATATAAGGTTTAAGTTAACCATAACCAAACGTCAAATTTTAGAGTGTCCAAAATTGAAAGTCTTTGCAGAAGACATTTCAAATGTGATGAAATTGGAAAAATAATCTTCTGATAGGGCAGAAAACATTTTGGAAAAAAGGAAAAGATTGCACGTCACGAGCAATATCTCCCTTTCCCACAAATAATTCCAGAGTCGTCTGCAACAAAGTGGTTAACTGTCTTCATTGTTTGGTAATGGGTTAAAAGAGTTTCAACCCTACGCAAAGGTGTATAAGGTTATACGTACTACTCAGTAAGTGATGAAGCGATGAAATAAGTCAACGGGAAAACCCCTAGATCTATAAATAGAACAGACATGTCTAGGCTTGTACACAGCCTTCCGTAACATGTGCGTTACCGCTAGCGATAAACAGTTTCTGAAGCTTGAGGGAGACAGGCGCAATCTTGAGTAACATTTAAATGATTACTCTTCTCGCAATGTTTAATGTTTGTTGATATTGTTTTAATGCAATTTAATGTGTACCTGTCGACTGGCATATGTATGTTTGTACGGTGTATACCACTAGTTTGAGAAAAACGGTTTCTGCAGCTTGAGGGAGACAGACGCAACCGTGAGTAACATTTAGGTTACTTATTACTCTTCTCGCAATATTTTATGTTCGTTGATATTATTCTAATGCAATTTGATGTGTAACTGTTGAACGTTACATGTATGTTTGTTCGATGTATACTAATAAGTCGAGAAAAAGGGCGTCGATCTATCTCCTTATTTTTGATTTCCCCTAAATCCTATAGTGTAGTTACTCATTCGAATGAATACCTACAAAATAGGATTAGCCTAATAGTTATTCAAAGAATACAAGCAATAGTTTGCAGTATGTTCCCTATCTATACTTATTTACATGCAGCGTTTAGAGATTTGATTGAAAACTTACAAAATAGGATTAACCGACTAAATATTCAAAGAATACAAGCAATTTTTTGCAGTATGTTCACTGTCTATACTTATTTACATGCAGCATTTAGAGATTTGATTGAATACCTACAAAATAGGATTAACCAACTCAATATTCAAAGAATACAAGCAATAGTTTGCAGTATGTTCCCTATCTATACTTATTTACATGCAGCATTTAGAGATTTGATTGAATACCTACAAAATAGGATTAACCGACTAAATATTCAAGGAATACAAGCAATTTAGTTTGCAGTATGTTCCCTATCTATACTTATTTACATGCAGCATTTAGAGATTTGATTGAATACCTACAAAATAGGATTAACCGACTAAATATTCAAGGAATACAAGCAATTTAGTTTGCAGTATGTTCCCTATCTATACTTATTTACATGCAGCATTTAGAGATTTGATTGAATACCTACAAAATAGGATTAACCGACTAAATATTCAAAGAATACAAGCAATAGTTTGCAGTATGTTCCCTATCTATACTTATTTACATGCAGCATTTAGAGATTCGAATTGGTTCCTACAAAATAGGATTTACTGGAAAGTTGTCCAAATACGGCATGAAACAGTTTGCCGTATGTTTCTTTATCAAGACCTATAAACATGCATTAATTAGACTACTATGTACATTGGATACATACTTGACTATGTGGTTTACAACCGACCCCGTTTTATACGTCAACGTTTATACAACGTTGTTTGGCCTGAAAACGTGCACTGACTTGCTCGCATTGATCGGCGCGTTGTTCTTTGTCTTGCAGAAAGCGCTTTCATGTATTATTACTTCTGTTGCATTTGTCATATCTTGCAGAAAACAGGTTTAAACCGAACTGAACCGACTTCGTTCTAATGCAAACAGATAATATCTAGGCCAGCCGCCAAGTAAATCGGCGGCTGGCCTGTGATCTAACCTGTTTGCTTCTAGGGGTATCTTTCCTCGATAAAATTCACCAGATATTTAAGTTTTCGAAGGCAGACGACAAAATATCTATTGTTAGAAAATTACCAAGCACTCTCAGGGCAAAGCTCTGATGATTTTATTTGTTTATTGAAATTGAAAGAGGAAAACTGTACCATATTTCTACATAATGACGGAGAATACTGTTAAAAGTCTTGTAGAAATTACAAATCTTGTGGAAAAAAAGGAAATAACACGTCGCGATGATAAACTGCTGTTTTGCTACATTGTTTTCAAGATGATTTATTTTTTAAACAACAACAACAAAGAAACATTTAGATAAAAATAAAGCGAGGAATAAGCAAAGAGATTGCGTGTCTCTTAGAAATGACAAACATCATGACATAAGTAGAAACTGCTCACAACTTTCCGAATTGGATCGGCCCTTATAATTCGCATGGGGTTTGTAAAGAGTAAAGCTCTCTGTCTTTTACCCATTACCAAACAATAACGACACTTGACCACTTTTTCTAAGCAGGCGACTCTGGAAAATATTGTGGGAAAAGGAGAAATTGCTCGATAAGAGCAATTTCTCCTTTTCCCACAATGTTTTCTGCCCTATTGGAAGATCATTTTTTAACTTCATCTCCCATTTGCAAATGTCATCTACAAACTCTTTCAATTTGGGACAGTCGAAAAATTGGCGTTTAGTAAAGGGTTAAGATACTACTCATATCAATTTTAAGTTTCGGCAACGTCTCGGACTAATAATCGTTCACGAAGTTTGCAGAGGTGTCCAAAGTGTTTTTGTTTAACCCTTTACCAAACACCAAATTTTGACTGTCCCAAATTCAAAGTTAGATCACAGGCCAGCCGCCAATTTACTTGATGGCTGGCCTAGGTCTAAGCTGTTTGCATCATGCATGAAGCACGAAGTCGGCTCAAGCACTATAAATTTTTTAAACCGTTTGCAGAAACCATTGTGGGAAAGAAGAGATTGCTCAAAAAGAGAAATTTCTCCTTTTTTCCACAATGTTTTCCAGAGTCGTCCGCTACAAAGTGGTTAAATGTCGATATTGTTTGGTAATTGGTAATTTGTATGTTCAAAGTTTTGTAGAACACAGAGCCGTTTGCTTGAATTGAGAAAATGCCAATGCATGTTAATTTTTGGAAGTTTTGTAGCGTAAATTGTTGAAGTGGGAAACAAAGAACCTAGGGTACCGTTTTACTAAACAGTTTATGCTTAAGATTTGCGTAAGTCTAAAACAACATTTCCTCTTATTTCATTATTGGGCGAAGCAATATTACAAAGTAACTCATCATTTGAATGACGTGTCACATTGCAATGTTGTGCTTTCATTGAAGATAATTTCCATGTTTATTAATTATGACTTACGGCAAATATTTTCCGTAAGTTGTTTAGTAAAACAGTACCCTGGTGTCACCTTGAACTTATAGGATAACTGTATGGTGTTGATAGCAGAATTGAGAGGAGAAAGTTAAAATCGAAAGAGGTAAACGAAATATATTGACTAGATCTAATTGCAAAATGGACTATAGTCGGGATTATTTTTATACTTATACATGTAGTTTCACTAGACGTATAAGGTATATGTCTGTCTGAAGATTTGTGTAAAAATAAGCAGGTATTTAGATTTTGGAAAGCAGACAACACAAACTGGTATGTTTTTAAAAAAATAACACAGCATTATATGGGTAAACTATTTTACAGATTATCATAACTTCGACAATAACAACCTGAATTTATCTTTTCCGTTATTTGATGTATTCAGTATGAACGGATTTCGTTCCTTTTTGCCGCATATGAACATGATCGGAATCTGATGCAATGACGAATGACCTACACATTACGCAAGTCGTGTGCTTAGAAGTCATTGATTTCACCTTGGACGACTTGCCTCATTCATCTTTTCGCGACGACACTTTAACTTAACAACCGCTGTCTGAATCATTGTGTTTACTATGTAAATGTATTCTATATTTGCTTGTATATGTCTGTTCAAAACGGATAAATTGCTCATAATCGGTTTCTCAGGAAATGATCTGACGATTGAAAAGTTAACAAGATTAGTTTAATACTGGTCACAAATTCGCGTATGAAGTCGCCCATACCCTTAGACGCTGTTTGGTTAGATAGCTCACCCTTGCATGTGTTTCATATCGCTTTAACCCAATCGTAATTACCTGGGTATTTCTGTGATCTGAAAAAAATTCTCCCCTTACGTTAGTGTAGGGATACAATATTTCGGATGAAGTGTTCCCAGCTAATGATATATTTTCTATTTTCGTCCATTTGGAGTAGTTTAATGAGTATTGAGGTGTTGAACATCATTCAAAATCGTTACTTTTGATCGGTTTCCCATTAATGATAGTGAAATCGTAAATGTTATATGTTGTCCGTTTCTTTAAGCAAATTAAATTACTGTTTAGTTTTTACATTTGATATATATATATACTTGAACACGAAAGTACAATGAAAAAAGTCTCACGAGAAAAAATATCCTTCATATAACTTCAGAGGTGTTTTTATTGGACAAACCCGATGAGTTCAGATTGGTTTTTATCCTGTATTAAACGATTTACGGAATCATAGTTTGTTACACTTCTGATAAGATACCCGGAACTAGAAGATGAACGCTGAGCGATCCCATATGACTGAGATATTGTTGAAAACGACATAAAATCGAAATTAACACCATCAGTCTCTATTCTTTTTTAAGTTTTCGGCTTCTGAAATCGTTGCTTGAATATTTCTTTTTCATTTTTGAATGAACAACAATGGAAAATCACAAAAACGAACAAAGTAGAGTTGCTTTTTTTCTTTCGAAGCCTCAAAAGACTATTGATCGAATTTGATGTCGAACTTGGGACCCATGGACCAACTTCGTACAGTACAGTAGACCTGCAGGATGGCTAGGGACGACGTGAATCTCATATCAAGGGTTCAATGCAATACTACAATAAGTGCTTCATTCAATGCAATACTAAAGTAAGTGCTTCATTAACATGAAGCACTTACTATAGTATTGCATTGAACCCTCGATATACCAAAACGGGGGCGTTTTACACAATTTGAAGATATCGCTGAATTCTATAAGTGTGTGACTACAATTTTATCTAATCTAAAAGCCACAACAATGCAGTTTCCCCGATATTTCGTCAAGGACTTACATGTACACTTATCCTGTTGCCCACGCAGTGATGTATGCAGGTGTCCTGATTAGAGATGTACGTGTTTTTCCCCTAGCTAACTTATTGATTACTTCTTTAACGTATTCTTACCCAAAACAACATAACTTTATTTAAACCCAAGTATAAACCTGTATACAATAAGGGTAATACAAAATCAATATATATATAATGTGAATGTTGTGATCTGAGTGGAACGAGAAAAAAAGAAAGGAAGTGTGTGAGAGAAAGAAATGAGAGAGAGAGAGAGAGAGAGTAGGTGCGCAGTTGAGGCAGAATCAATTGTCCGTATAAGTTAAGTCAACTGAATAATCCGATTATGTATGTCAAATGTAGTAAGACAAATTTGGTTTTTGCCCAACATTGTGTTGTTTTTATATCTTTTTTTTATACTAATCACTGTTCTCGCAGTAGCAACTGTGTTTGTATGTATGTATACATTTACATGTATTGTCACTGTATGTGTATATGTTGTAATGACGATGAATCTTCAAGTCTGCAAGTCTTGAAATAAACTTCTGTTTTACTGTTCTGTATTGCCCATTTTGTTCAAAAAGCTTTTACGGCGAAATCAACTTTAACAGAAATTTACTATACAATCAGTGAACGGACAAGCGAGAAAAGAGATTTAACGTATACGGGCGAGTAAATCGAAATCAGTTTTCGCCTACCCTTAATACGCTTTAGAAACGCCTAGACCAGAACCCACAATATATGATCTGTCTAAAAGTTGTTGTTGTTGTTGTTGTTGTTGTTGTTGTTGTTGTTGTTGTTGTTGTTGTTGTTGTTGTTGTTGTTGTTGTTTCAAAGAAAGAAAAGCTGAATGCCGTTATTGGTGCCTTGTCTTAAACACTGGCTATATATATGTCGGTGATGCGTACATATTGGAAGGAGTATAAGTCATAACATGTTTTATAACGTATATTAACATTAATGGGTAAGAATGTTGGCGTTGAATTCAACCAGATAACAATAACCATTTTTACCCCTAGAATGCTGGGTAATGTTCTAAAAATATACTTTTTGACGTCTGCTTTCCAAAACCTTAAAACCTTAAATATCTTCTTAATAATGGTAAAGAAAGATAGAAGAAAGAGTAGCAAATAGGTAAGATCACAGGTCAGCCGCCAATTTACTTGGCGGCTGGCCTGGATCTAACCTTTTTGCATAAGCATGAAGTCGTTCCGAGCACTATAAGGGTTTATTTCATACATACAATGTACTTATAATTTCTATGTATAACCAATATTCAAATGTATTAATTTCCTCACTTTTTCAAGAAACACCAAAGCCATATAAAAGTGCATTTATAACCGCAATATGACTGAAGTACGATTGAAAACGGCTTTAAACACCTAAACAATAAAGTAAAATATCAATCGGAACTACTCGGGTATTTCCGTGAGCTGTGAAATACACCTCGGATATAAGTGTAGGGTTACAATTTTTCGGGTAAATCGGCATCCGCCAGTTAACACATTTTCTAAGCGTGCAAGTTAAGTAGTTCAATGTGTATGGAAGTGTTGGACATCCTTTTAAATAATCTTTTTATCAGTAACTCATACCAAATGCCAAAATTGTTGTTGTGACATGTAAAGTTGTTTCCTCAATCAAATTTAACGACTTTTTAGATTTCACATATAATATCTATTTTTAAACACGAAAGTGAAGTGACGTCATTCCGCTGGGAACCAATATGGCGTCATCCCTATTATTTCAGAGGTGTTTTCATCTGATAAACCCGATGTGTTCAGATTGGTAAAATATATAACTGAATTGGCTAAAATAAGCATCCGTCAATGAAGGAATTTTAATTTAAACATCTGTTGCGATATTGTAACTGTATCATTAGAAATGCACTTTCAAGAAGAATCAATACATTATTTTATATTTTATATGCAATGTATTGTTTGAGGTGCTTGTTCACAGATGTGAGGACGTTTGGGAGTTAGAACTTTATTTCTTTAGCCCTTTCCCAAACAACAAAGTTTCGACTATCCCAAATTGAAAGAATTTGCAGACCACATTTCAAAATGTGATGAAATTAAAAATATTCTTTAGATAGAGCAGAAAACCTTGTGGGAAAAGGAAAAGTTGCTCGTTACAAGCAATTTCTCATTTTCCCACAATGTTTTCTTAAATCGTCTGCAACAAAGTATTCAAATGTCTTTGTTGTTTGGGAAAGGGTTAAAACTGCACAACAGCTTTACCGCTATTTGAAACGCACTCAATAATCGTCATCGGAAGCAAAATTAGAGGGATTTCAGATCTTTACAGTGTGAAAACAGTGAACGAACATGTATTGTAAACAAAAAGTGTGACATCGCTTTTCAGATCTACCGCATGCAGACTGTACATACTAAAGCCAAATGACACGTGCTGAATTAATATGTGTTCAATAGCTACTTTTAACTTTTAACAACAAAACGCATCTTCCCTTTTTGTTTATCTTCTCTCCGTTTTATAATGATTTACACATAAAATCACAAACAGGGTTATCATTTTGCAATTTAACCCTTAGAATGCTGGGTAATTTTCAAAAAATAGATTTTTTTTTCATCTTTTTTCCATAACCTTGAATATGTGCTTAAATTTGTTGAGGAAAGATACTCAGAGTAGGAAACATGTTACATCACAGACCAGTCGCCAATAAAACTTGGCGGCTTGCCTAGATCGAACCTGTTGGCATAAGCATGAAGTAAGCTCCCCCACTGTAAGGGTGAAATCCAACGCCTGCTTGCGTATTGAGCTTTTGGGTAACTACATAATTCAGGGGTGAAGGTGGTGTATAAATAATTCGTTGATTCTCGGTTCGAACCACACCATCGCCGCTGGCTTATTTGGAGTGTTCTTTTGTAAGATTCCATGGACCTGCCCAGCCAAATTACTTGAGAATCCCTAAACAGCCGCATTACAATTGAAGACAAAAAAGCTGTTGACACAGCGTTAAACTCCGTCGAAAAGTACAATGAATTTTTAAGTCTAAATTTCCGAATATGTGGGAATGCACAACGCGAGATGAAGGGTTTAACGTAAAAAAGCGATTACCCGTTAAAACCCAGGAAAATCCCCTAACGTAAAATGATCTCACCGTAACGTGAGTCGATACTAGACTTGTTTCAACGTGTTTTATTAACGTTACGTCGATCGGGCATTTGGCCTCGTACTCGTATAAACGTTATCCAGCGTTAAATAAACACGGTTTGTAAAGTTTACTCCATTTACATCGAAACTCATCTACGAATATATATATAGTTTAGAGAATTGTTTATTTGTGGATCCTACTTTTTGGGACACGATAGTCGAGGGTTGGTTCCCGTGAATTGCAGACTCTACTAAGCATCTTCATGGTTTTCTGAAACAGCTGTTTAAACATGAGAAAAAAAACCGTTGTCACAGCATTAATCCCCAATTAAAAAGTAGACTGAATTGGGCAAAGTTAACTTTTCCAAATGCGGTTTTCGCCAAAATGCGATGAAGGGTTTGACGTTAAGCATCGATTAACACATTACCACATAACGCCACATCTTTGTTTCTTGCAGCAGACGACTTTCAAAAAGCGTTGTGGCAAAACAAGAAATTGCTTGTCAGAAGATTATATTTCAATTACATCACATTTTGAAATGTCGTCTACAATCGCTTTCAATTTGGGACAGCCGAATATATGCCGTTTGGTAAAGGGTTAAAAGATGTTGACAAAGTTGTCTAATCTCTAGAAAACCAATTTAATTATTCGACGTACATAGAAAGGAGAAGGATAAATTGTATCGGAGTGTACTTATTCGAGAGAATAGTATTTGCGGAGTCGGCAAGTTGCAACACGTTACAGTTCCGGTTTTACTAGGGGGTTTACCATAGTACGTTGACCGATTTTCAGTTAACAGACGACTTAAACGTTTGAATACCTTTGCATCCGACGATAAAAATATCAAGGACTTCCTCAAATGGGTAGATATTCCTTTGCTCTCAATGATTTCAATGGTTATTTGTCGATTTCGATAACTTTCTAATGTTGTCTTTGTAGCTTTATACACTCGTTTTTGTGTCGTCTGCTTATATTTGCAATCGACTTAAAAACTCAGATATTAATGCAGCAGACGACATGACCTTTGAAATGACGTCTAATGAATAAGTATTCCTTTGTTCAAAAGGATTTAGATGATTCATTTGAAAATTTAATAAAGTAGCAGACGACAATGCCTTTAATAGTTTCCGTAACCCTTTACCAAACGCCAAACTTTCGACTGTACCAAATTGAAAGAGTTTGCAGACAACATTTCTAAATGTGATGAAATTGAAAATAATCTTCGGATAGGTCAGAAAACATTGTGGGAAAAGAAGAAATTGCTCGTGACGAACAGCGTTTTCCAGAGTCGTCTGAAACAAAGTGGTTGGACGTCGTCTGCTTATATTTAAAAACGACCTAAAAGTTTGAATATCAATGCAGAAGACGACATGACCATTACAAATGTCCTCAAATGAGTAGCCATTCCTTTGTTCCATATGATGTGAATGATCATTATTCAATTTTGAATCTTTTTAAATGTTGTGTTTGTAGCGTTGTATTTGAGGTTTGTGTCTTATATCCTTATATTTACACTTAATCTGCCATCCACTCGTAAATAACGAAACACGGCTAGATACTGTTAATACTAATCTTCACAGGGTATCGTGGTAACTTTATTGATGAGTTTTTATGTCGTCTGCTCATTTTTACGCTTAACAAGGAAATGCAACTAGATGATAAAAAGATAACAATCTCTTATCCATGATCAGTGACTACATGTACTACATGTATACACATTCTTGACGTACCTTCATGGTAGTCTTGACTGATCTTCTGATTTGTGAGACGATTCGATGAACAAGTTTGGAAGAAAGTATAAGCTGAACCCTTTTCCTTTCTAGTAACCAAGGTTTCCTTTGGGACAAAAACTGTAATTTTGTTGTTGTCTTTACTATTTTCTTTTATCGAATGCTGATAGATTTTAATCAAACCACTGGCTTTTGTTATGTCCTAGGCTGGACCAATTTGAAAGGGGCATCAGATAAATGGGTTCTTTATGACATTTGATAGAAACTGTTTGCCACAAGGATAAATTGCTCACTTAGCATTATTGATCCATTTGATTTAATGTTTCCTCGCGTATTATGTCGTTATTGTGTTAAATCAAGGTATCATAAAGAACGGCATTTAAATTCGTTTAAAAAGGATGATAATTAGTCTTGTGGTATTAATCTTCTTTTCGAAAGTAGTCTGCCCCGAAGTATTCTATATTTTAAATGATAGGCCCAAAATCGTTTCTTATCTTGGGATTCTCAAATTTCAGGAAGAGATGTTTCCTGAAATAACTTAAGTTCAGAAAGAAGTATAAAATCGATACTCAGGACGTCCGCAAATGTGGACGCCTCGTAAATAGCAGGTCAATTTACATGCAACCAATACGAAAGTACGAAACCCATTCCACAGGGCGAACGTGCTTGCTTGAATATATTAACGCTTTTCATTGTCTTTGCTTTCCACCGATGTATACCGAGAACGACTAAAGATATCCGCCAAAAGAACAAGTTTCAAAATGGCTGATTATAGCTATTCTACCTTAACAGTAAATTATACGTTGAAAAAAACTTTTCTTTTTATGAAAGCTATAATCAGTCATGATAGGTCTGTTAATAGTTAGACGAGCTCATATCATTCATTCCTTTAATAGGATGCACTAAAGCATTTCAGTGCCAAGTAACCATACTGTTTCATTACTCATATGTGATAACGGTTAAATGGTGCTCGTTCATAGATGTAAGGAAACTTTGATATTGAAATTGTATTTCTTTTAAAATGTTTATGAGCTGCACTGTTCTATGAAAAGTACAGGAGTATAGCCGATGGAAGTAAAATTAATTAGTATTTAAGCGCTAAGAGTGTGAATAATATGCATAATTATATGTATTCACATTCAACAGTGTTGCAACGGTTTTGAAATGTATCCCATACCGTCTGTCAATACTTCGATATATTGAGTATAAAGTCGAGGCTGAGGACGTCCTCAAATTTGGACGCCTCGTAAATAGCAGGTCAATTTACATGCAACCAATTCGAAAGTACGAAACCCATTTCACAGTGCGAACGTGCTTGCTTACATATATTAACGCTTTCAACCCTTTCCCAAACAATAAAGACATTTGACTACGTTGTTGCAGACGACTTTAGAAAACATTGTTGGAAAGGGAGAAATTGCTCGTAACGGGAAAACGCGTATCATAGCAAGGTTTAAAGAAAGCGCTTATTCGGACAATTATCAAAGCTATGCAACAACCCGTTTTGTGATGAAAAAGGGTAAAAGTTAGTCAATTATAGTGTCACCCCTATTGAAAGGGACAGCCTCCTTGTAACCAGCAATTTCTCCTTTTCCCACTATGTTTTCTGCCCTATCAGAAGATCATTCTCCAATTTCATCACATTTTGAAATGTCGTCTGCAAACCATTTCAATTTGGGACATTCGAAAAATTGTTGTTTAGGCAAGGGTTAACAGACCATAAAAGCTGGTTGACTGGGAAAATGTCGATGACTCTTCCCGTATCGACCAACTAACTCGAATGAAAAAGTTCATGTCTAGTTCTATCGTGATTTGAACCCACATCGCGACTATCTTTGTATGATAAAGTTAGGAGCCACATCCGCGAACCGTACCTAACTATGGTATCTTGCTTTACTTTGAGCATATGCATAATAATCGAAGTTCAGAGGTGATCTAGAAATGAACTCATTCTCAACTTTTTTTACTTAACAACGATGTATTGCTTACACTCTAAAATCTTTCTCAAGTTTGAGCATAAGCATAAGACGATATCTTGCTTGAACTCATTTATATTACTTAACTTTGAGCAAATGCATAATAATCGAAGTTCAGTGGTGATCTAGAAATGAACTCATTCTCAACTTTTTTTACTTAACAACGATATATTGCTTACACTCTAAAAATTTTCTCAAGTTTGAGCATAAGCATAAGACGATATCTTTCTTGAACTCATTTATATTACTTAACTTTGAGCAAATGCATAATAATCGAAGTTCAGTGGTGATCTAGAAATGAACTAATTCCCAACTTTTTTTACTGAACAACGATATATTGCTTACACTCTAAAATCTTTCTCAAGTTTGAGCATAAGCATAAGACGATATCTTGCTTGAACTCATTTATATTACTTAACTTTAAGCAAATGCATAATAATCGAAGTTCAGTGGTGATCTAGAAATGAACTCATTCTCAAGTTCTTTTGCCTAACAACGATTTATTGCTTAAACTCGAAAATCTTTCTCATCTTTGAGCATAAGCATAAGAATCGAAGTTCAATTGTGATCTAGAAATGAATTCATTCTCAACTTCTTTTGCCTAACAACGATATATTGCTTAAACTCGAAAATCTTTCTCATCTTTGAGCATAAGCATAAGAATCGAAGTTGATGATCTAGAAATGAACTCATTCTCATCTTTTTTTGCTTAACAACGATATCTTGCTTTAAATCGAACATCTTTCTCAACTTTGATCATATGCATAAGAATCGAAGTTCAGTGGTGATCTAGAAAAGAAATAATTCTCAATTTCCTTGGCTTAACAACGATATATTGCTTGAACTCATGTATATATTACTTAACTTTGAGCATATTGATAATAACCGAAGTTCAGGAGTGATCTAGAAATGAACCCATCTTCAACTTCTTTTGCTTAAGAACGGTATCTAGCTTAAACTCGAAAATCTTTCTCAACTTTGATCTTAAGTTTAAGAATCGATGTTGGGTTCTCAACTCTTTTTTTAATCAACATAAACGCTGTCGCAAGTGGCAATATAAACGCTCATAAAAAGTGACGTCACGAACATGGCTCATCTGTCTTACTCAGTTGAGTACGATCACCGTGCTTAAATCTAGATAAGTATTTAAGTTTAACCCATTACCAAACAATAATGGCATTTGACAAGGTTTTTGCCGACGAGTCTGGAAAACATTGTGGGAAAAGGAGAAATTGCTCTAAACGAGCAATTTCTCCTTTTCCCACAATGTTTTACGCCCTAGAAGATTATTTTTCAATTCCATAACATTTTGACATGTCGTCTGCAATCTCTTCCAATTTTGGACAGTCGAAAATTTATTTGGCGTTTGGTAAAGGGTTAAGAACGAAGTTGTAGTGTTTTGAGAACACGGGTCTATTAGGCTAGTACTCTACCCACTAGGCAACATATGTCCCAAAAGATTGTTAGTTTAAACATATTTTATTTAATAAAGCGGCAGCATATATAAACATCACAAACAATTTTGGAAACGGCTTGGAATGCAAGCTAATGGCCAATATAGTTCCTTCCCTTAATGGATTATTAGATGCATGAACAGTCTGACAATACGGGTACTATATTGTATTTCATGAAGTTGTCAATGCAGAAATCAGAATATATTTCCTCACAGGCTACGTGCGGAGCGTGGGTTTGCGTATCATTTTCTTCACGACCTTGACATTCCAATACCGCCATGTGATGGAACGCCTCATATATTGGGATCCCTGGGAAAACGCGTGTGGCGGGGAATTCCGTTTTTCATTGTTAACATGTATACGTAGGTCTAGACCATCGTCCCACGCCGGAAAACGTGCCATAACAGGATATACCGTTTTCGTTGCTGTAGTGCTGAAATGATGTATCTCCTGTATTGAAGTGAAGCGCGTACTTCCTATTTGCCTTACATGGACTAATCTTTTCTAGATTGAAATACATTTCTACTTTTCATTCAGATGTAAAACCATGCATGCTTTCTCTAACCCTTACCCAGCGTACCGTTTTACTAATCAGTTTACGCTTAAGATTTGCGTAAGTCTAAAACAACAGTTCCTCTTATTTCAACATTGGGCTAAGCAATATTGCAAAGTGACACATCATTGGAAGCGTCTCTCCGAGACGCTTCCAATGACGTGTTACATTGCAATATTGTATTTTCATTGAAGATAATATCAATGTTTATCAGTTTTGACTTTCGCAAATATTTTCCTTAAGTTGTTGAGTAAAACGATACCCTGGTGACTGTTTCACAAAGAATCGTATCTTGCTGCGTTTGCAGAATCGTCGTAGTCAATGACTTTCAAAGGAGACTTTCGTTTTTGTGAACGAAATTATATATGCGTTTAAAACTAAGATGAAGATTTCATATTTAACTCGAAGGAACTAATTTTTCGTTCACGTCAGAGTTAACGCATTTCTTAGGTACTATTCTCGTCTTTATACTTACGTTTACGAGGACTTTTCCCGCACGAAGGCTTATGGAACAGGCCCCCTGTATTCTTATGAAGATGCAAGGAAGAAACTCATGTTCGTTAATGCATTTTTAGGTACTATTTTCCTCTTTATACTAACGTTTACGAGGAATTCCATCTTACAAACCTTGTGGAACAGGCCCCCTGTATTTTTATGAAGATGCAAGGAAGAAACTCATGTTCGTTAATGCATTTTTAGGTACTATTTTCCTCTTTATACTTATGTTTACGAGGAATTCCATCTTACAAAGCTTGTAGGGCAGGCCCCCTGTATTCTTATGAAGATGCGAGGGAGAAACTTGTGTTCGTTAACGCATTTTTAGGTACTATTTTCCTCTTTATACTAACGTTTACGAGGAATTCCATCTTACAAAGCTTGTAGGGCAGGCCCCCTGTATTCTTATGAAGATGCGCGGGAGAAACTTGTGTTCGTTAACGCATTTTTAGGTACTATTTTCCTCTTTATACTTATGTTTACGAGGAATTCCATCTTACAAAGCTTGTAGGGCAGGCCCCCTGTATTCTTATGAAGATGCAAGGAAGAAACTCATGTTCGTTAATGCATTTTTAGGTACTATTTTCCTCTTTATACTAACGTTTACGAGGAATTCCATCTTACAAAGCTTGTAGGGCAGGCCCCCTGTATTCTTATGAAGATGCGAGGGAGAAACTTGTGTTCGTTAACGCATTTTTTAGGTTCTATTTTCCTCTTTATACTTATGTTTACGAGGAATTCCATCTTACAAAGCTTGTAGGGCAGGCCCCCTGTATTCTTATGAAGATGCGAGGGAGAAACTTGTGTTCGTTAACGCATTTTTTAGGTTCTATTTTCCTCTTTATACTTATGTTTACGAGGAATTCCATCTTACAAAGCTTGTAGGGCAGGCCCCCTGTATTCGTATGAAGATGCGAGGGAGAAACTTGTGTTCGTTAACGCATTTTTTAAGTTCTATTTTCCTCTTTATACTAACGTTTACGAGAATTTTTTACAGTACGAAGGATTATGAAACAGGCCCCCTGAATTCTTATGAGGATGTGACATGTTGGCTTTACAGTGACGATGCACTGCTGGGTTTGAGCGATTGTTTGAAAACATTGAGGCCTTTTCGGAAAAGAATTTGACTTTTCAATTAGATGTGAAGCTAATAGGATTCATCTGTTTCGTTTGAATTGTGATACTTTCTTTTGGATTTGTTAATAAAAATCATTTTCTGATTAAACTATGACATTTTATTATAGATGTTTAAACCAAACGATGATTTCTCCTGCAATTCAATAAAGGACATGTATCCTTCTTTGTTTGAGGACGAGGGTTTTACTGATAAGAACTTGACTTTTCACTCAGGTGTTTATATGGGTGACATATATATGCAAGTCCTCTTTGATTTAGAACAATGATAGTTTTCTGAACATAACCTACTTATTACTTAGATGTGAAACCAAAGTCCTAATTTCAAAAAGAGTAGAATGTTTCCTTTGGTTTTTGGACAGTCTCGGTTTCACAGCTAATCACGTGTTACTAAACATTTAGCCGCCAATTTATCATGTGAATGTAAATTGTAATGGACTTATTAGAATCCGTATATACGAGTCCTGTTGTGCTAGCGCTCGTTAGTTATGGCGGTAAATAAACGAACGACACATGAGAGCACAGTTCATTACTCTAACCATTGCTAAATCAAGTCCGTGTAACTTTTGCTGCGTTTTTTTCTTTTATCCAAAAATTCGCATTATCGTATCGTAGATCATGTAAATAAATCGTATCGTATTATTTGTGCAATAGGACATTTAAGTCAGTAATCACAGCATAAAATAATGCATGATTTTATGCAAATGAGGAGAATGGTATTTCTTTCACATTTCATATTTCATATTTCATGTTTCACAATCGCTTATGAATACGTCACGAGGGTCAAGTGATAACAACGAAAGAATTTAGAAAGCATATGCTTTTAAAACAAAATCATCCTATTCGGTTAATAATAACTGATATTCATGATCAATTCAACCACCCCACCCACTATGTTGTTTTCTGTACTATCGATCAATTGGAGGACGATAGGTTATTTACCAATCAGAAACAGCAATTTATTCTTCGACACCTAGCACTTCTTCGTACTCGATCTCTCTTATAGACTAATCATTCATTCCTGATCATATAGATGTGACAACAAATGACCTAGAAATAGATATTTCATTCTACGAGCTTTAACTCTTTACCAATCGCCAAACGTTCGACAGTGTCAAATTAAAAGAGTGTGCAGACGACATTTCAAAATGTGATGAAATTGTAAAATAATCTTCTGGTAGGGTAGAAAAAAAATTGTGGGAAAAGGAGAAATTGCTCATCACGAGCAATTTCTTCCTTTCCAACAATGTTTTCCGGAGTCGTCTGCAAAAAACTGGTCATATGTCGTTATTGTTTGGGAAAGGGTTAACACAATTACGGCTTCGATCATTCGAGTAACAGCAAAGCGGGAACTTTACTGTGGTAGGGATCACTTCGTAGTAAATCAGACGGGGTCCCAGGCTTAGCAGTGGTGTGTACTACAATAGGTACTTCCGGTAAAAATTCGCAAACAAATCTGAAATGAATCTCATTCGCGGAGAGGCTGTTTTCAACAGGACTTTTAGTCCAGTGTTTTCCTTTCCCCTTGATTTATGCTATTTGAGGGGACATTTGGCCCCTTTTATATGGAATTGTGAATGGGAACTAATGAGCTTTAAGGGTCATTTTAAGGATTACAGGGGTCTTCAACTATATAAGTTTGGGGTCAAGAAAACTCTGTGAGACTGTTAAAGCCTAATATACATGTATAAATCTAAAAAGGGGGCGGTATAATTTCGGCTTACTTGGCATGCACAGTCTGTTATTTCCGACATTCAGTGTAACCATGCTTTGTTAAACATATCTTTACTTCATGTGCAGGTCTGGGTGAACGTTTCTCTGAAATTCTAAATGCATGATTTCTAAGCAAAAGGATGCTGATAGTTCCTCTTGCCTTGACCGGCCCTATGGGCAGTTGAGTATGGGGTCTTCCTTCATATTACGAACTGATGTTGACGCGATGTAAAACATCCATATCAACAATATAAATCTAAGGAAAGGTTTTAGATTTATTTTGATGATTTGGATATGTGTATACATAGAATTCTTGAGAATTTGTTGCTCCCTCGCCCCACCCCCGTCCCTTATATTTTTCTCTATGAACTTCCAATGGAACACCAAAATATGTGAATTAATATTGTTCAGCGCCCCTTCCTTTTTCTTTAAAAAATAGCTTGTTTTGCCCCTCTGTAGGGCCTTTTACAAAATGATTCATTTTTAGCCCATATTTTCTCTTTAAAGTACTATCTACGTAAGTCCTTTTTAGACTTAAAATCGGCCAAAGAAACCAGGACATGACCAAGTCGAATTTTGCTACGGCTCATTCCGTTTACCATCCTCTAAATTTTAACGCAACGAAATGCAGAGGTAAGCGCATTTAAAATTTTTGAGAACTACTTTTTATTGTGCAACGACATCCGGACCGGAAGTAAAGTGGCTGGGCAGTGGTGTCACTCCTTTATATAACTTTCCGCCATATCCGATTAAGAAAAAAATACACAAACTGCAGTTTTTGCGACGCTATGATATTTTTGGAAACGTTTTATTTAACCCTTTAACAAACAATAACGACATTCAACCAGTTGGTTGTAGACGGCTCTGGAAAACATTGTAGGAAAAGGAGAAATTGCTCGATAAAAGCAATTTCTCCTTTTCCCTCAAGGTTTTCTGTCCTATGAGGGGATTATTTTTTCAATATCATCACATTTTGAAATGTCCTCTGCAAACTCTTTCAATTTGGCACAGTCGAAATGTTGGCGTTTGGTAAAGGGTTAACGATGTTTCGACACACGTGTTTCACGGGTCAGTCTATGTCAACAAGGATTGGTACTGCATGATGGCAGGAAATGAAGACCGAACCCCATCTCCACTGTATAGAATTGTGTGACGGGTCCAAATTGAGACAGACGAAAATTATGAATTATGGGAAATTTGGTGGGTTTTTTTTTGGACATTTGGTAGAAACCATTGTTGTGATATATACTGTACTTTCATATACAGTACTATGAGTACTTTGATTTGTAAAGAGTTACTAAGATGAGTCTCCCTTGAATTGAATAATAAATATGAAGCCCTGCACGCCGGTCTTTTATTATTTATATGTCCAGCGGACATTACATGGTGTCAGAAGTACCAAGAACCATACAAACGGTCATAGATAAAGCCATTTTAACGAGATGGAAGGTTTGCTTGGTAGTATTCCGTCGATGCATTGGGAATCCAATGATCTTACGAACTCTTGGAAAACGTTCTCAACCCACGTGGATTTCATGTTTAAAGGCCCCCTTAAAGAAAAAGAGGAGGAAGAGAAATGCGCGTACCTAATGATCTGTGTAGGTGGGCGTGGAAGAGAACTATACGGAACATGGAATTTAACTGAGGACGAAAATAAATCGTTAGATACCTTGAAACAGAGGTTTGAAGACTAAGACTGTAAAACCAAAAACGAACACTGTTTTTAACAGGTATAAATTTCAGTGTAGAGTTCAAACTGAAGAGTCAGTTGACGAATTTATCACAAACCTTCGACTATTAGGGAAAGACTGCGATTTTGGAGATCAAACGAATAGCCTAATAAGAGATCGTATTGTGTTTGATGGTGAGAAGCGACAAAATTCGAGAAAAGTTGATAAGTGAAGGGTCAACACTCACTCTAGAGAAAGCAACTGACGTATCTCGTTTATATGAACTATCACAAAAGCAAATAAAAACAATGGCCGATAAAGGAGAAGACTCAAATGTCAATGCAATTAGAACAACAAATAGTCGATCTGCTTATCAGAGAAAACAGAAACATAAGGATCAAACCAAAAAGAAAGAAGATCATGTTTATTGTAAAAGATGTGGAAGGTCGCATGAAAAAACTAAATGTCCTGCCTGGGGTAAAATCTGTAAACTTTGTGAGAAGAAAAACCATTTTGCCAAGATGTGTCTCTCAAAATCCGAGAAAAATGTACATGAGGTAGAGCAAGACTATGACTATGATGCATTATATGTGGGCTCCGTGAGTACCAGTCATAAGAAGAAAAGGCGAAATAATTCAGATACGTTCACAGAAAATCTAAGTATTAATGGACAGGATGTTTCATTTCAACTAGACACATTGCTAGATGCAATGCACTCTCAAGGTCAGACTTCAACAAATTGGGACTGAAAAGAAAACTCTCAAAGGCAGATGTTGCTTTAAGATCATGCTCAGAACACAGAATTGTACCAGATGAAATGATGACCCTAAGTGTTAGATGTAAAGGTCAGTTATACGATATAGTGGTCTACATAGTAGATACAAGGTCTCAATCGGTGTTGAGTGGTGAAACAGCAGAGAGATTAGGGTTAATTAAGAGAATGAACCAGATTCAGATGAATTTCACAATCTGTTTGAAGGTCTAGGCGGTTTAACGGGTGAACATTAATTAAAAATAGACAAAACTATCACGCCAGTGGTGCATCCTCCCAGGAAAATTCCTTTCACGCTGAAAAAGAAAGTAAAAGAAGAACTTGACAGAATGGAGAAAATTGGTGTTATTACAAGACAAAAAGATCCTACTCCATGGGTTAATAGTATGGTAACAGAAATGAAGGGTAACGGACAACTGAGAATCTGTGTCGACCCTAAGGATATGAACCATGCTATCCTTAGAGAACATTTCCCCATGAAAACGATAGAAGAAGTAGTAGCAGACATGCCGAATGCGATAGTCTTTTCGAAGTTAGACGCAACTTCGGGATTTTGGCAGTTGAAACTGGACCGAGAAAGTTCACTGTTAACGACATTTAACACTCCTTATGGAAGATATCGGTTCACAAGAGCTCCCTTTGGAATCAAGAGTATCCCAGAAATATTCCAGAGAACAATGACACAGATGATAGAGGGTATAGAAGGAGTCCAAGTTATCGTGGATCACATTCTTGTATGGGGTTCCACAATGGAAGAACATGACATTAGGTTGAAACAAGTTCTTAAAAGAGCTAATGAGTGGAACTTAAAATTAAGTGAAACAAAATGTGAATTTAGGAAAGGTGAAGTCGATTATTGTGGTCACAAATTAACTAAAGATGGACTCAAAGTAGACCAGTCAAAAGTCCAATATATGAAAGAACCTCAAAACAAAAAAGATCTGCAAACTTTCCTAGGTTTTGTCACTTACATACAGAAATATCTGCCTCACAAGTCCGAAATAAGTGATTCTCTTAGAATATTGCTTAGAAAAGATATTAGTTGGCATTGGGAAGAAAAACAAAAGATTGTTTTTCAAAAGTTGAAATAGCTGTCATGTAGTACACCTGTACTAAGATATCATGACCCAAACAAAGAATTAGTTTTAAATGTTGATGCAAGTTCAGTAGCATAAGGTGCAGTTTTAATGCAAGAAAAGCAGCCAATTGCTTCTAAATCTTTGACTGCGACTCAAAAGAAGTACAGTCAAATAGAAAAAGAAACATTAGCAATACTATTTGGATGTGAAAAATTTCATCATTTTCTTTATGGCAGAAGTTTTGTGGTAGAATCTGACCACAAACCTTCAGAGCAAATATTCAAGAAAAGTGTAATGGAAGCACCTCCTAGAATACAAAGGTTTGCGACGTCGCTTTAAAAGTATGATTTTGAAGGGATGCACAAACCAGGCAAAACAATGTTTATCTCACATGCCTTATCAAGACTCTGCCATGAGAATTGTAACAAACACATGTTACCAGAAATAGAAATTAAGGAAGTATACATGAATTCACATTTGCCAATGTCACCAAAGAAGTATCAAGAGTTACAAAATGGGACAATACATGATAAACAATTATGTCTTTTAAAAACATTTTGTGAAAAAGGTTGGCCAAAGTCTAAGAGTCAAGTGCCAGGTGAAATCTTGCAATATTGGCAGTTTAGAAATGATATTATATGTATTGATAATGTTCTATTAAAAGGGTGTAAAGTCATTATTCCTAGCTGTTTAAGGAAAGAAATGTTGAGACTTGTACATGAGTCACACTTGGGTATAATTAAATGTAAGGCTCGTGCTAGAGAATTTATGTACTGGCCAGGTATGATTACACAAATACAGGAAACAGTCGAAAAGTGTGAAATTTGTGCATTGAATAATAAAAAGGCAAACCATAAAGAGCCTATGATTCCAAGTCATTTGCCAAATAGACCATCATCCAAAGTTGGTGCTGATCTATTTGAGCTAAAAGGACAACACTACTTGCTGACAGTAGATTACTTTTCTACATGACCAGAGGTGGAAAGACTACATGGGTTAGAAACAAAAAATGTTATTGCCTATTTAAAAAAGCAATTTTCACGATTTGGTTACATTGATGAGTTAGTAACTGACAATGGTCCGCAGTTTTCAAGTGTAGAGTTTAAAAAATTTGCTGAAGATTATAACTTTGTTCATACAACAAGAAGCCCATACTATAGTCAGTCTAATGGACAAACAGAAAGATTTGTGCAAACAGTAAAGAATTTGCTCAAAAAGAGTCAAGATTCCTATAAAGCATAATGGACTATAGAAATACACCTAAAGATGGACTGATGTTGTCACCTGCTCAGCTGCATATTGGACGCAGACTTATATCAAGTCTACCCTCAACAGCAGAGTTGTTGAAATCTGAGCAAATCAAGAGTGGTTCAGCAATGAAAAAGTTAACATTACGCCAAAAGAAACAAAAGTATTATTATGACAAAAAGCTGGAAAAGAATATTCACAGTTAAACCATGGTCAACAGGTTATGATTCAGCACAATACACAGAATAAGCAAATGATTCCTGGAAAAGTTGTTGAAAGCCATTATAAACCAAGATCATATGTTGTGAAAACAAATGAAGGTAAAACTTTCAGGAGAAATAGAGGTCATGTTAAACCCACAAAGGCTAATTTTACCTCTATTAAAGAATCAGAATGTATAATCTGCAGAAAAATGTGAAAACATTCTGGGAAAGGTTGATGAGTCATTACTGAAGATGAATCTGATCATGTTGCACATCATTGTGAATCTATCGGTTCTGGTGTCAATGCAAGTCAATCTAGTCCTGCAAAGTCTCATATTATGACCACTAGAGCTGGTAGAAGTATCAAGATGCCAGAAAAGTATCAGGATTATGATTTGAATTCAGTGACTTAAGTTTTTGTGTAAGGATTTGTATAATCATTTACATTTTTAGAAAGACAGGTAGTCTTAATAATGCTACATTATGAAGATATAAGATGAGTTTAAGTTTTTAGTTTAGTTAGAGTTAAGATATAAAAGGGGTTTGACTAGATGTGTATTCATGAGGTATGTTGGTAATGAATAGATATGCAAATACTTTGAAGAAAGTCTCAAAAGAATGTTTAAAATTAATGCTTGTACAATAACATGCTGAATGCACTTCAAGATTCAAAGCAATGAATTTTAATAGAAATAGAGGGATGTGATATATACTGTACTTTCATATACAGTACTATGCGTACTTTGATTTGTAAAGAGTTACTAAGATGAGTCTCCCTTGAATTGAATAATAAATATGAAGCCCTGCACGCCGGTCTTTTATTATTTATATGTCCAGAGGACATAACAATTGTGAAAAAAGGAAAAATTGCTCATCTTGAGCAACTTCTTCTTTTTGCCGCAATGGATTCTAAAATATTTTGCAATAGGCGCAACAACAGTTATTATGAAGTTTAGTTTCAGTCAAGAACACCTGTTATCTTTTGGGATGGTTGCAGACGACTTTTGATTAGCTTGTTGACGATTTTAAGGTGGTTGTTCTCAGATGTGAGGAAATTTTGAAGTTATTAAACGAGTTCTTTAAAACTGCAAAACAGCTGAATTTAAAAATGATACACACTAAAGAATAGACATTTGAAGCAAAATTATATCGTATTGAATTCTTTAAAGTGTATATACAGTAAAAAATGAAAAATATCTCGATCCAAAAACGTGTCATCGCTTTTGAGATCTGCCCTTTAAATAGATTGTACAAACTTAGATGAATTGATGCTCCCTAAATCAATTATGCTCTCAATTACTACTCTTGATTGTATATCAAACAACAATACATAAACTGTACTGTTTTGCTGACGCTATGATATTTTCGGAAACGTTATATTTAATGATGTTTTGACACATCTGTTTCACGGGTCAGTTTATGTCAACAAGGATTGGCACTGCGTCATGGCAGGAAATAGAGACCGATAACCATTTGCCCTGTAGAATCTTTTGACGGGTCCAATTTGAGGCAGACGAAAATTATGAATTATGGGAAATTTTGTTTTCTATTTAGACATGTGGTAGAAACCATTGTGAAGAAAGGAGTAATTACTCATCTTGAGCATTTTTTTCTTTTTGCCGCATTGATTTCTAAAGTACTTTGCAGCAGACGCAACAACGTTAGGTATTGTGAAGTTAAGTGGCAATCAAAAGAAAACATTGTGAAAAAAGGAGTAGTTGGTCATCTTGGGTGGTATCTACTTTTTATCGAAATGGTTTGTAAAATATTTTGCAGCAGACGCAACAGTGTGAGGAATTATGAAATAAAGTGTCAGTCAAGAAAACCTTATATCTATTAGAGTGGGTGCAGGCGATTTTTGATTCGCTTGTTTAACATTTATTGGTTGTTGTTCTCAGATGTGGGGAAATTTGGAAGTTAGAAAATCGTTTCTTTAAAATTACACAATAGCTGTGCTGTTATATGAAACGCACTGAAGAATCGTCATCGGAAGCAAAACCTTATCGTTTTTTTATTTTTTAAAGCGTGCATATTGTGAATTGACATTTGTTTAATCCAAAAGCGTGGCATCGCTTTTGAGATCTACTGCATATAAACTGAAGCTTCCTGAATTATTAATTCTTTCAATAGATACTTTGAATTGTTTATCAAACAACAACACAAACTGTGTGTTATTTGATCGACATCCTTTTTCTCATTTTCAAATTTTCTATTCTGTGAAAAACCGCCACTAAAATAATGCACCTTTAACATCGCTTTAAACAATTTCTCAATTGCATCAGACTTACCTTGATCCAAACCAAGACAATTTTCAATAACGAAGTGTGAAGGAAGTGCTTACCAATAGAAGCATTTACCATTGAACACAAAAGGTCTTAGCCTACAATTAAGACGTGTTTTATTTCGATTTGAATGTCAACAATCGCATGCAAACTCTTTCAATTACGGATGTTAAAACGCTTGCTGGAAATATAAATACCATTTATCAAACGACAATAAGTGGATTATCAAGGATTGAAAGGGTTGGCAGACTGAGGTCGTCATATTTTATAACTAGAACTCCTTTGTCCGGATAATTTAGACGTTTATATCCAACTTTACAATTACAGCTAGGATAAATCGAGTTAGCCATTCCTCAGGTTACATAGAAAAGTAAATTATTATTGATCGGGTAAATCTTATTTTTCATCCAATTTCTTTTTTGAAAATATCGTCTGCAAATGGTTGAAATAGATAGACCATCAACAAGTCTGGTTGATTTCAATAGTACTGAATCGGCAATTCTCGTAGGGCCCACCCACGCTGAAAAGTTCCAGCTACATATAGCAATCCAGACAGACCTAATAAACACATTGTTTTTTTTCTATATCTTTGATCCATCCATATCGTATATTTAGTGGAGGTCATTATTTAAGAAAGAGAGACATTGGTTGAAAGGCAAATGATAAATATCAGTATACATTTTGATAGATTAACTGTCCACATTAATCAATTCAAATAATGTTATGCATTTGCATTCGTAATGTATGTAGGCTCCCAGCCCGACCCTGGGATGATTTAATGCCATGTTCGAGAAAAAGGTAAAACGAAAATTACACTTTTGAGGTCTTAGAATGCATGGATGTGTGAATCTTCTGATGTAAATTAACTAAAATTATATATCAGTAAATTTCTCAATTCAATTAGATCTTAATTCATGTTGTTTCAACCTCGATGCCTGGACTCTCGAAGATGTTTGAATCCTTAGAATGCTGGGTAATTTTCTTAAAATAGTTTTGTGTGTCTTCTGCCTTCCAAAACCTTAATTATACGAGTATGCTTAGTTTTGACGATGAAAGATACCAATAGTAGCAAACAGGTTAGATCTCAGGCCAGCCGCCAATTGACTTGGCGTCTGGCCTGGATCTTACCTATTTGCATAAGCATGAAGTCGGTGCCATATCGTCACTATGTGGTTTAATACCAGAAATATGTTACAAATACATGTTGATACATTTATATAACCTGTATTACTTACACTACACATTATTTTGTGCAACCTCAGCAGATCTGCCCACGTTTAGGAAACATTAGACCCATCCCATAACCAAGCTGTTATTGTATGAATGGAATATCAAACGTCTGGATCATCCAGACCATCCCAGAACAGGAAATCGTCTGCGGGATTGTCAGATCTCCAACGTGACTCCCACGCTACTTCCGGTTTTATTTACGGTACTTCCGGTAATTATGTCGTTTGGTTGGATGAATACTCGTCGCTTTTGAGGTTAATATGTACACGGCTTTTTTCTCATTTATTGTAAAAAGAAGTATTTCGAAAAAAAAACTTGATTAGCCAAAATCAATGGAGAAATATTTTTCTTACAATTAATTGATTGTTTCCTAACTACTAAAAGTGGGCGATTGCCAAATATTGACTCATTTGAAAATATATAGACAGAATGGATAGAGACATTTTATCATGGTCCTATATTTTGGACGTATACGAACAGACAGACATACACACGGAAAAACAAACAGAAAAGACACAAACACGCCATCATGCTCTGGCATATGGGATAAAGACGCATATACGGACAGACAGACAGACAGAGGGACATACACAAAGGACAAAGGCACAAGAAATGACATACTGATAGGACACAGACACACGGGAAGAAAGACTTTATATAGACTCGCACACGTATACAAACAGAAACTAAAGGACATGATTATGATTACTTGGTTCAGTTCAAACCTTTTTATTTTACATTAATTATTTTTAAACAATTTCTTACAAATTAGATAAATCACTTTCGATTCTGCTTCCTGGATACATGACCAGTACACGAGCTGATGGTTTACTGAAAGGTCGCACGGCAGATCCCGCTACTCACGGGATTCGAACCCGTGATTAGCGGGATCTGCCTTGCGACCTTTCATTAGTCCACATTCGGCGCGAGTACTGGTTATATTTTACTAACATCTTATGCTTATGTTTGAGTAATTACAAATCAACATTCCCTATCAATCCATTATAGCAAAGGAACGCGTCATTGCAATCGCCTCTTCGAGACGCTTCCAATGACGTGTCACATTGCAATATTGTGAAATTGTTCGAGACAGTAACCATGCATATCGGTTTTTACATTTACCATAACACGTTTAGTAAAACGCTTCTCAGGTGATTGTATTGGTTACAGTATTTCGATGGTTCAATGCAATACTATAGAAAGTGCTTCATGTTTATGAAGCACTTACTATAGTCTTGTATTGAACGTTCGATTTCATAAGATATATAAATACATTTGGAATACCTGTTTCGATAGTGGATACATGGTTACGTCCCATAACACTGACGCATAGTGTAGAAATTGACCACTCGCCAAAACGCCTCAAACGAATTTTCATAACGATTCAAAGTTGTCTGTTAACAAATGAGGAAATGTTTAAGTCACTATACGTCGTTGAAATAATACAGGCGTTGGTGTATTGTTGCAGGAAATCCAATTATAAGAAGCGATTTAAAGCATAACTTGGTCAGAAACCGTCACAATATCTAAGTATGTAAAGCCTACATGTGTCAGACCTTAAAACACTTACAGAGCTTTTGGATTAAACCCTTAGATTGCTGGGTAATTTTCTAAAAATAGATTTTTGTGTCGTCTGCTTTCTAAAACCGTAAATGTCTGCTTTATTTTGGCTCAGGGTAGCAAACAGGTTAGATTACAGGCCAGTCGTCAATTTACTTAAATTAAAAGTTTCATATTATAAGAACTTTCCCTGGATTGGAATTTGTGTTTGCAAACTTCATTCATGTAATTCTAATTTCAATGCAAGATACAAAAATTAAAAGGGAGGTGATTGATTTCAAATAAGGTAACAAAATCCGTCGATGTCATTTTGTAAATACAGATTCAAATTCATACAAATTTGGAAAAAAGGCTCGGTAAATGCCTTTTTCATGAATTATATTTTAATTTCCTTTTAAACGAAGGCAAGTATTAGTTTTTAATTGCGGGTATTCTACCTTAAAAGCAATAAAATGAACTAAACCTTTAGATCCACACAAAGTCTCGTTTTTTCATCCACGGTGTCTCTATATAATAGTAACCAACTCATAAGGCTACTTATGTAACTCTGTCCATTTGAATCAATACTGATAACTGAATACCCCACCCAGCTTTGCATCGAAATGCATTGTTTTCTTATCTTATCTAGATAGATAATCGGAATAAAAAACAAACGAAAGATCGCAATCCATTTCCCCGTGTATGATTTGTTGGGTGATCCACTTCGAATATTTCGAAACAGTAAATAAATAGATGATAAAATAACAATTTATATGTTTAAATAGGGAAAGGGCGATAGTCCGAATGATCCAGACGTAGATATTTTCATTTTAACACAGTAACAGCTTACATAGGCGTAGGAGCGTTTTCAACATTGGGGGGGCCAACTTCAGATGAGGACCGGTCTAAGAATAAATGTTCCTAAACTTTTTCATGACTATTCATGCATGTACAAATTCAATAACATTATAAGAAGTAAAAGAAAGCGTATGAAAACATGTATCTTTAATATAAAAAAAAAAAAAAGGGATATGCCAGGTCTCGATCTCACGCGGAAATCAGTTGTATTGAACTAAATAAAAAGTGGCAGCGACCAGACTGTCACAGCCACGGACCCACCTATATATAATAGTCAAACAATTATTTTATTCTTTAAGCTTTAGCTAACAATTAAAGACAATATAGAGTCTGACACCTTTTAAAGAACATGTTTTACACCACTGTTTCCGTCGATCAAAACTTCCCGGGTATTTTAGTGAGCTGAGTTTTCATTGGATAAACCCGATGTGTTCAGATTGCCATTTTCGATGATGACGTCAAAAAGATTTTGGTTATTGTCCGTAACAAAAGGCGAATTGGTATTAAATAGAGCACAAAAATACACATTTTTTTTTGTTCTGCTGTTAAATTTCGTTTCTTTCATTTTTCTATACAAATATCTTCATTTGCCACTGTGAATATTGGGGGGGCCAAAGTATACTCTGGCCCCCCCCCAGTCTAGATATTGGGGGGGCCGGGCCCCCCCTGGCCCCCCCTGCTCTTACGCCTATGGCTTAGATTATCCGAGTTAGTGGGGCGTTGTAGAAAAAAGAAGAGAAAAAAAGTTCTGACAAGACGTTCTTTTTTATCATTGGGCTTATTACTCCCCTTTTGAGCGAAACGACAAATAAAAGAGTATTTAGTTTACCATTCGCCCCCATACGTAGGTGTTTTAGAGCTCCAGTAGCAAGCGACACAAGAAACGCTTGAGAAAAAAAGAGAAGTTATTCGGCATGAGCAATTTCTCCTTTATTCTCAATCGTTTCTATCCAGAAGCATATTACTTATCATAATTCATAACTTTGTACTCTTGTTTGGATCTTCCCCCAATATCAAATATGTAGGTGTGTAGGTGTTTGAAAGCTACAGTAGCAAGCGACACAAGAAACGATTGAGAAGAAAGGAGAAATTGCTCGACATGAGCAATTTCTCCTTATTTCTCAATCGTTTCTACCCAGCATTATATTAAAATCATTAGCCATAGGTTTTTGACCGTCGTCTGCCGTCTGTCGTCTGTCTCTTCTTTCAATTTGGACTATAAAAATACATATGAAAGAATTGTTTTTCACAAACACAACTTATGAGAGGTACAATACAAGCATGCTTTAACTATGTTCATTAAAATGGATACAAAAGAGTTGCAATAACATATTGATAAGCGTATACCTTTAACACGTATTGTTTGCTTATCTATGAAAAGAACCCTATCGCTTCGATTGTTTACAATTTGTTTACATTTTTCTCTTCACCACCGGTGCAGTTTTAACTAGGCAACGTGCCCACTTCCTGTATGGAAGGTTGTGGGTTTGTGCCCTGGCTTTGTCATAACGTTAAACAATGGTACTAACGGTTTCTTGGCAAAGTAGCTACGGTGTAGAACTTGTGATATGGGGCCCCAGGTTCAATCCTAGCTAGCGGTGCTGGTATTTTTCTCGTGATTGCCTTTGAGCAAGGCGCTTCGAATCCCTGCGAAGTTTTTTATGAAATTCAGGAAAATAATTGAATTAATGTTGACATGGTATAAAACACCAAACTAACATAAAAAGCGCATTCACGCCACGCCACAGCACTCTGTGTATTTGGTATAGAACTATGTTTTTTGATTAACCGTTTCAACATTTTTTCAGTTATGTAACAGCTTCCCTTTGATGCAACAATCTTTAGCAAGAGCTTTATAATGTTTCGCTAAAGGCTCACGCAAACGATCGGATCATGCGAGGCTCGAAACAAGGACCCCGAGTTACAAATACGCCGACTTAACATAATTTGGCCACACAAAAGCCCAAAATGACATAAATGTGGATGAAATGGTAGTTCTAGTTAAAACGCTGGTAGAACTTAATGGTATAGGAAACACATAACAATTAATATACCCTTAGCTTATGGTACAAAAATTAACTTCATTTCGTGCAATTTGTCCTTTTCCCCATAGCGATTCTTTTTCTTATGGTAAACATGTCTGTCAAAATGCGTTTAAATCTTGTAAGGAGGTTATTATTTAACAATCCCCATATGGGAATTTCTTACTGCTTCACATTTCAACTTCATTTCGCGCAATTTGTCCTTTTCCCCATAACGATTCATGGTACTTATGCAAGACATGCCAGCAAAGCCTTTGTATCTCATATGGGCTTTTGGTAAAACCATTCCCCCTATGGGAATGTGTGACTGATCCAAATTGAAAATAACAACAGATGAGACACTGTTATGACATCAATACATTTTCATGATGATACAGAGAAGAAAGACTAAAAATCAATCGAACGTACGAACGGGTCAGGTTGACTCTTTCCTCTAAACATTGATTTATGACAGTTTCAAATTCAAAGCGATATCAGCTGACAACTACAGTAAAAACTCTATACCTCGAGGTGCAAGGGACCTCATGATGTTCGACATATATAGAGTTCGACATATAGATGACTGGAATATGAAGACATTGTAATAAAGAACAAATAATTCGGGACCCCGTTATTACTTGACGTAAAGAGGTGTTCGACAGTCAGAAGTTCGAGATATAGATGTTATATTGAAAATTATTCAAAAAAGTGTGTTTGATCCACAGGTGCTTGAAACAATCTTCGATTATATCCCAATATATGCACTATATAATGTTGATATATAATATATAGTGCATATATTGGGATATAATCGAAGATTGTTTCAAGCAGCTGTCGTTTGATCTATACGATAGTATAGAAAACGGTGTGATTAAATGATAAATTGCTAATCAAGAGCCATTGAGTCTTTTGCTTTTATTTTGCAGTGGTTTCTTAAAATCTTCTTCAGGAGATAATCAAAGTGCGCTGTCATGGAGTAAAGTGTTTTGATGATTTACTGGATTACTCATTGTGTCCAGTTCCCATTGTCCCGATATGGTATATTGTGACTGGTCGAAATTTGAAACAAAAGCAGGCGGCAATTAAATGCACGACGAAAATTCATTTCTCTATGGTCTAGGCTAGAAACCACTGTGACAAAAGGAGAAATTGCTTGTCACAAGCAATTTCTCCTTTAGTCACAAAGGTTTCATATAGACTTCTACAGCAGATGCCCCAAATTTGGGTATTATGGAGTTACGGGTTGTATCGTGATACACGGAAATTTATAATCATTCGATGACTTATGCATTTTGGGTTTTTGTTCATGAATGCAATCAGATTTAAAAATATCTGTAATTGAAATTAAAATATTTAAAACGCAATAAAATGTTCCAAAAATAACATAAGGGCAGATGCGTGATTTTTTCTTTCTGTTTCCTTTCTCTCAATATTTCGCTAGGTTACATGTACCATAAGATCATTACTTCTTAAACACTCTATAGATAAAGATCTTTTTTTATATGGATTTTACATCACATCAACATTATTTCAGTTTTGTAGCGATGCCCAGCTCTCATACTCAACTTCCCAATAGGGCTGGTCAAGGCGGGTAGAACCATCGGCATTCCGTAAGTCAGTCGGGAGACTGCCTCTCATGAAAATCCATATCCCTCTCAGGATTTGAACCCAAGCGGAGAGGAGCCATGTGATTTCAAGTTCTGTACTCTAACCACTAGTCCACGGTGGCCCCTAGATAAAGGTCTAGTATAACATGTTGTCCATTACATTGAACATTTTTGGTTCTCTTTAACAATAGATCACGAAGAACTCATGTTCAACGCTGGCCAATATGGCAGCTTTCAGTAGATAATTTAAGACATTTACCAAACGGAAACTAGCGATTGTCCGTAGCTGGTTATGTTGGATGTCAACAGTAAATAAAGATGGTGTAATACAAATCCAAACGCGTCCTTGTTTGCGACATGAAATGTTTAACCCTTTCCCAAACGCCAAATTTTCGACTGTCCAAAATTGAAAGAGTTTGCATACGACATTTCAAAATGTGATGAAATTGAAAAATATTCTTCAGAAAGAGCGGAAAACCTTGTGGGAAAAGGAGAAATTGTTCGTTAAGATGTTTTCTAAAGTCGTCTGCAACACAGTAGTCAAATGTCGTTATTATTTGGGAAAGTGTCAATTAAAGACGTAAAAAGACACACCGATGTTGCTCGCTTGATCATTTTGTCTAGTACATACAACAATGTCTATCAATGTAGACATTCAAAATCTATCTATCGTTTTGTTTTGTTTTTATTGATTTCTTAACTATCCAGACGAGTAGTGTATATATATTCAGGAAGCCGTATTGAGTGTGATTAATCTTTCTTGGTTTATAATCGATGTAAAATAAGTATGTTTAAATACATTTAAATCTTAACTAGCGCGATTGAAGGAGAATCCTTAAGAGCTAGCTGGTTATGGCGGGTAAACATATTATCTTTCCGTAAGTCAGTCGTAAAACTACCTTTCGTGAAAAGGAAGACGAAGATTTGATTCCATACGGAGAGGGGCATGTGATTTCAAGTTCTGCAGTCTATTCACTCAGCTACTAAAATGTTTTGAAATGACGACGCACGCGCGACAGTCCGTGATAGGTTGTACTTAAACCTGGTCTGACCCTCCCTCAAGGCGGGGCGTGAATAAATTAAAATGAAATTTACATATGATTACTCTACTGCGTAGTATCGTTTTTTTCTTTACTTTTTTATCAAGTCCAAACTCTTTGCCAAAAGAAAGCATTGGTTTTGTGGATAATTCTGCATGCGACATTTCAAATTGCTGTAGGAAAAGAAGATATTGCTCGTACGATTAATAGCATCATTTCTAATAACACTCTCGTTTATTCCAGATGAATATTCTCCAATTTCGTCACAGGTTTAGATTACGTTGATAAATGATTCAGATCTAGGACACATTAAGTTAAAGTCTATTGTTTCAAAAAGAAAGTTCCTTCTACTACAAAATTTTTTTTATAACTATTGTAACACAAGGATAAATTGCTCATTTTGAGAAATGTATCCTTATTTCACGATTATTTCCACCATATTTCATTATGAAAATGTGATTTTTCCGTGTTGACTTTTTGTCGTCTGCTTTTGCTTTCAGTTTGGCGCAGTCACACGTTTTGATAAGTGGTGAAAGAGTTAAACCTTTACCAAAATATAACGACATTTGATCAGTTTGTAGCAGACGATTCTGGAAAACATTGTTGGAAAAGGAGAAGAGCAATTTCTCCTTTTCCTACAATGTTTTCTTCCCTATGAGAACAATATCAACCAATTACATCACATTTTGAAGTGTCTTCTGAAAACTCTTTCAATTTGGGACAGTCAAAAATTTGGCGTTTGGTAGAGAGATAATCACCCGATCGATCGACCTAAATAGACAATGCCTTCTAACGTACCCAGTTACACCAAGTACAGATAGCCATATAAGGTAGTCGAGTACGCTAGCGCTACTGCGCACTTCGAAAGCAAAGAAAAATCTAGTACTCACGATTGCGCATGCGTGTGGGATTTTCCCAAACCCTGGCGCGTGGCAAACTTTGCTTGTTTTGTGTGTATACAATCATTTATGTAAACTATATAGTTCATATTACCAGCCGAGTTCGTCAAAACGGGTAGATTTGATTAGTCACCCATATTCACCAATCAAGCGTCGCAAGTGGGCGACAGTGATGCAATGGTAGAGCGTCGGCCTCTTGTACCGAGGGTCCCGGGTTTGAATGCCCGTTAGGCGAGGTGAAAATTGCCGGGACTAACCCACAATTCGGCGCAAGTACTGGTGTAGTATCCAGGAAGCAGTCATCGAGAGAGACTTTAATAGGCTTCAATCTTCCTTTTACAATCGATGTAGAATAAACAAGTTTAAAACTTTCGCAAGAGTTGAGTTGCGTCGCCGACCAGAAATGTCAAATTTATCCTTGATAAGCCCGGTCTTCTGTTTTAGCATGCTTTCTTTTTGTTGAGCTTACCGGATAAACGCGACGTAGAGGTTTCAATGCATGGTGCTACAGTTATAGTTATAGTAAGTTTCTGACACAGTTCCCATATGGGTCCTTTTCGTCAGTGCCGCACCAACATTTTTAAGTTTTGTAATGCCTTTCCTGGATGGACCAGTACTACGATAGGGCTCTGGAGTAATTTGCCAATAGTCACTCCCACGAAATCAGAGGTGTCGGTGGGGCTCGGACCCGGCACCCCCGATTTCTGAGTTCACCACCTTCATCACTGCGCTGTGCAGGAACCTACTGCTTGGATTATTCAAAGACCTACGTAGTCGTGTTGTTTAGGAACTTTGCATCATTCTAGTAGACCGATGACACCAGTATATAAGGCAACAGAAAGGCACTCTTAATTACGATTTAATTTTGCTTCGTAATTCAACTGTTGAATATAAAACAGGAAGACATGTATGAAACAGGAACGCGCCAAGGTTCGATTATTTGGAAACCCCAAAACATATGAAGTAATTGGGTAGTGCTATGCAATGGAGTACCGCATTGGCTGCCTTCGTGGTTAAATTTAACAAACGCCAAATTTTCGACTGTCCCAAATTGAAGGAATTTGCAGACTACATTCCAAAATGTGATGACATTGAAAAAATAATCTTCTGATAGGGCAGGAAACATTGTGGGAAAAGGAGAAATTGCTCGATAAGAGCAATTTCGCAATTTCCCACATTATTTTCAAGAGTCGTTATTGTTTGCATTAAATAAGCATTTGGTAAAAGGTTAAGGGGCATGATTGTCCTGGTGGTCAAAGTACAGAAAACGATGATTTTACAGACTTGACCAGTCTCTCCCTCTGGGCATTTACGGTTTTGGTTTTCCACGATCCTGACTCTCATTATGAGCCGGGCATCGCAACATAACGGAAAGATTGTTGACGCGATATACAACCTGCTATATGATTCAATAAATGAATAAATGAATGAGAATACGCTACGTTGAACAACAAACAAACGATTGCCTTCGTTTGGAGAAATCACATTTTAGTAGATACATGTACATTTTATTCGTGTTCTTTTGACAACGATTGTCAAATATTTGCTTACCCATTTGTTGTTCTTCTCATCAGTATTGTACAGTAAAACTTTCGTATGCAGCCAGCAAAGGGACAGAGTAAAATTGGCTGCATACAACAGGTTGGCTGCATACAACAGGTTGGCTGCATACAACAATTTTGTAAAAATATAGGATATGACATAAAATAAAAAAGATGTCACATTAATCATTGTTTATTCTTTTTACTTATACTAAAGCACACAAACAGTAAAGCACAATATCATATAAGGACTAATCTATGTGAAAATAAACATTTATACAAATTTGTATATAAACGTGACATTCTGTATATCAATGTTTCACCTAAGATCATGCACTCTGTATACCCTCTGGATTACAAGTACGTTATGTTTTACTATAACACCATGTGACTAAGTTGATATTACTAAAAGGAAGTTTATAAGCCTTGTGGTTTCGTTTCTTTCCCTTGATTATGTCATTTGCGTTTGTTCGATCACAAAACAATGTATTTATTTCTGATATGGAAATGCGAAAATGATTATTTCACAACCAAACGTAAAGCGTGATTGAGTACCATATTTTCCAGATCCTTCGATTGGATTGTGACATAGATTGCGGTCATCCTCCCTAAAATTCATTTTTGTTTATCTCTTAAATATCAAATTATTACACGGTCTTTTAACGTTAAAGAATAAGTGCTCATTAAAACCACATTCCAAATTCAAACATCTTTGAGAATCAATCAAATTTTCTAATAATTAAAAGAGTAAAACCACTCTCAATTTTTCGAAAATCACACCCGTTTTAGAGATATTTTATAATCAAATTTTTCCAATTAAGGGGGGAAAAGTCCTGTTATGAATTTTAACCCTTTCAATTTCTATCTATAATCATGTACTACATCTATTTTTTAGATACCTTAGAAATGCTATGATATCAATAGCCTACCCTATTGGAGAGCCAACTGTGAATTGTCACTTTTTTTGTCTGCTTTAAACTTTTCCACGATTTAAAATTAAAACTCTCTATACCAAAATGAAACTTTTGATCGTGATAATGAAGGTAGAATGTTCTATGCGTTTTATCTTCAAACATTGCAGAGTTATACAGGTTGGTTTGAAGTTTTGTGTAACAGACGACAGTTTCCTCTCGTTTCTTTTACCGATATTTTATTTCTCCGTTGTTATTGGTAAAATAGTACATTACCGGCCTAACCGGGGTTACTACGTTCATTTGGATACCCTTAGTCTGAATAGTCTAGACGTATATATTCCAAATTGGAGACATCCTGTGTCAAAACGTGCCAGAGTGGATATCGATTATTCGCGGTGCATTTCGGGAAATATGTAGATGGCGCGAGAGGGTTGGAGGACAGTGGTCCAGGGGTAGAGCGTCTGCCTTCGTACACGAGGGCCGTGGGTTGGAATCTCGTTGGAAGCGGGATCTGCCTTGCGACTTTTCATAAATCCACATTCGACGCGGGTACTGGTTATGTATCCAGGAACCAGAATCGAGAATGATTTTTCTAAGTTGTAAGAACTTGTTTCACAAAGGACCAGTGTGTTGCAGACAACTCCGGAAATCATTATGGGAAAAGGAGAAATTGCTCGTAACGAGCAATTTCTCCTTTTCCCACAATGTTTTTCTGCCCGATCAGAAGGTTTCTTACCAATATCATCACATTTTGAAATGTCGTCTGCAAACTCTTTCAATTTTGGACAGTCGAAATTTGACGTTTGGTAAAGGGTTAAGCCATTGACTGCAGCTGCACCATAGTACCGCATGTATATGGAAATACAAGCGATATGTATGTACGGCATGATCAATACCAAAATAGCAATGATGTCATTTGTTTCGCCGGAGTAACTCCTCCAGACATTTGAAGGTCATCGAAACAGACGTGACATCATCTTCCGAGTGTCTGTTATATTTTTTTTTTTTTGCTGTAGATCTTTAGTTAAGTTAGTTTAGGCTTGTTTATTTTACATCGATTATGAAAGAAGTTTTTACAACTAAGAGTTATCCCTTTTGATTCCGCTTCCTGTATACTTAATCAGTATACTCGCGCCGAATGAAGTTTTTGTCAGCACCGTTTTACCGCTTTATAGTTATATAATCAAGTACTTAAAGTTATTGTGTCGCTCTATTTTGGGCGTACAGACACTCGTGATGTTCGGACATCCTTTCAATTCTTTTAATCAGACATTTGTCCGAAATGTTGCAGAAATAACTATCTAATTAGATAGCTCAACCATAAATGTCCATGGACTTCCCGGGACCTGTAAATTAGGGGCACAACTTGTAATACGGAGAGCCCGGGTTTAATTATCCCCTGTGGTCTTGGGGGGGGGGGGGGGGGGGGGGGGTCGATGGAATGTCCTTGGACAAGACACTGCTGAGCTCTGCCTAGTTTTGTTGAAATCCAGGAAAGCTGTTAGATAACTGAAATGCTGTTGACATGGCTTTGAACCCCATACAAACAAACATGTATTTTGTGGACATTGTACTTTATAGATGGGTAGATAGATGGATTTATTTCAATATTGAGCAACAAGACGATTATCAACAACACATACATTTGAAATAAGCAATGCATTGCATAAGATAACGAAATTAAAGTGCTTGTTTTATGAACCATGCCAGAATTACACTAATATCAAGGAAAACAAAACAAAAGAGAAACATCTCTTATTTCCAGTATAGTCCTTTAGGATCTGTAAAAACTACAAGCAGCAATAAAATAACTTAAACACGATATTTGTTGTTTATGATGTGCGGTTGAAACCATTGTGAGTAAAAAGGATATATTACTCACTAGGAAGAATGTATTCTTTAGGCACAGTTGTTTCTAAAGACATTTGCAGCTTGCCCGTCAAAGTTAGGAATTCTAGAGTAAAGAGCTTAACTGTCTGTCTTTCTTTGTTGTTTGAACGCTTCAGAAGTTTGCTGACAAATTCAGCTTCTCATCTATTTCGCCGTATACCTTATTCAAAAACTTGCGTTTAATAACAAGTGGCGTATACACCTATTAAATTCATTGTATCAACAGTGTACGATTTTCGCTTAGCTTAGATTTTCAATTGTTTAAAGAATGGCTACTGATTATTTTAGAAAAAATTGAATTATTGTTTGAAAACTGCCGTCTCTCCTTTCTTTGTTTTGATACTGGTAACATTTTAATAGCACGCTTCTCTTTTGTCACTATGTTCTCACTATTTCTTGGTGTATCATATCATGCTTTCATTTGATCCAGGTGTGTCACGCTTTACCTATTTATTAATTCATATACCCTTTAACGAAAACTTCGCAGAGTCGATGGTTCTACATAGTATCATTTTGTTAAACCTTTCTTGACATATCATATTCTGCTTTCATTTGAGCAAGATGTGTCAGGTTTTTTCCTAATTTTTAAAACATCAATCCGTTTACAAACGCTTTGGAAAGCCGATGGATCTAACTGGCTTGACCATTTCTAATGGGCAGTCGAGCTTGGGGTCGTTCTTAATCGATTATGAGGCAGACACCGCAATAAAATTAGAAAATGTAGACGCAATGTAAAACCAGCATAAGATTCAATCAAAGTATATACAGGAGAGAACTAGATAAAGCACTGTCACAAAAGGAGAAAGTGCTCGTTAGAAACAATTTCTCCGTTTTTTCAAGGTGGTTTATTCCAAAAAACTTGTCAAGTCGTGTGTGTATCAACTCAGATGATCCAAGCTGTAACTGTACAATGAAATATCTACGTCTGGATCATTCAGACTATGTGTATATGTGTTTTTATATTAGGATAACTTGAGTTCCTGGCCCATGCGCATACCCCGCATTAGATACGTTTAATATAAACGTTTACGCACGGGCCAGGACCACAGGCTTGTATTGGGTTATCGAGGGCCTGGTCCAATCGTATCTACTCGGCAATCCCCGTAACAAGTCGGTAGATATACCTCGTAGGCAGTACATGAATACACCAGAAATCCTGGGGTAATTCGCCTTATTTCCGGCGGATAACGCAAAATGCACACAGGCACTAAATATGTATTTAAATACACACATAGTGGTAATATAACACAATCGAATGGTTTTTTACCCTTTTCATTAAAGATGATCATATCAACACATCTTTGTTTCATATTTTGCCAATCAGCTCTTTTCGGCAATCCCCGGCTTGTGACGGGGATTGCCGAGTTGATACGATTGGCCCTTCGTTGCTGACCTACTTTCAAAAATGGCTCCCCATTACCTCCGAGGTTATTTTAAGAAATGACCGAGTGTTCCGAATGGGCCTGGTCTAGACATATAATGATGTCAGCACGGCATGGTAATTTCGTCTTGCACCGCTGAACAATAATACTTATACGGGAGTAAGTGGTTGGCGGCTTCGGACGAAAGGTGTGCAAAGCTAGCGACGAAATGCCGAAAGCATTGGTGGGTTGGTGTACTGGCCTACGTTATGAACTTGTGGGCGACAGTGGTGCAATGGTAGTGCGTCGGTCTCTTGTACCGAATGTCTCAGGTTCGGATCCCGTCAGGCGAGGTGAAAATTGTCGGGACAAATCCAAATATCGGCGCGAGTAGGCCTATTGGTGTAGTATCCTGGAAAAAGCCATCGAGGGTGAATTTACTAAGCTCAAAGCTTCCGTCAAAATCGATGTAAAACTAGATAAGTGCAAACCTGCGTGATATACCTGTGCTACTTTTGAAATCGGCGATAGAGCCAAATTTTGGGTTATGAGTGGTCCGAAGGTCAAGGTGTAGTAATTGTGATAAGGGGTTGCAGAGTTCAATCCTCAGCAATGGCTTTTCATAAGTTGTCATTAGCAAGACACAGCTCCACCCTGCCTGGCAATGGTAAAATTCAGGAAAGCCGTAAAATAACAGAAATACTGTTGACATTCTGTTAAATTCTGTTAAACCCTAAATACACAAACAAAATGTCACCACTGACACATCACATTTAAAAGGATGAAATAGTCAGCGGCATGTAAAATGGCTATAAGTAGTGTGTAAATACAAGAAGCGAATACCGGTGAATCGACCTCCGTGATTAAATTGACATATTGCTGAAAAAGGCGATAGAGCCAAACCCATTTATCTAACAAACTAGATAAAGCGCGTGTCTTATATATAGGCTAGCTGTATGGTGCCTTCTTATTCTGAACATAATCGGTCTTCCATCTGCTTTGTCCACAAAGCATAACCTCCCGTCTGCCTGCCTATCCAGCCAACTAACGGGTTTATCCAATGAAAACAGGTCACGAAAATACCCGAGAAGTTACGATTGAACCACTCCGTCATCCGTTTAGTTCTGTCGTCCCTTATGCATAACGTCCCCTCTGCCTGCCTGCTTATCCAATCAACTCACGGGTGTATCCAATGAAAACAGCTCACGGAAATAGACATGAATTAACGATTTGGTGTGCTGCCTGCAAAGTATATCGTCTCTTCTTTCTGTCTGTCTATCTATTGGGACATCAGACGGCTATATTGCATGTAAACATGAACATATCAGAATGGTTTGGTCCAAAATTAGGTACCTATTTTATTACCTAAAACTTACCAACCTTTATATTACCTAAATGCTCAGGAGAGGGACTTACTAAGCTTTAAGCTTCCGTCTCAGTCCAATTGTAAACATATAATTTACAGTAAAATATGTTTAAACTAAAATTAAAAAAAAAAATAACACTACGCATACCTACCTTCTTCCACTCAATCGTGGACTCGCCCGCTTATCGAAGATAGGTAAACGACAGTACAAAGCATATCGTCCCGTCTGTATGTCTGCCTATCAATTGGTAAAATAAAAAGATAATGGAAGGAAAGGAAACCTGAGTCGAGCTCAAACAAAAGCATTGGTAAGGTTGTAAGAGATTTATCTGGCTTGCTCCCTTTTCCTCCTTTTGAAGACACTGTCACATGACTCAAGATTTATTCAAATTTCTCCACTGATTAATCATGTTCACATGGGAAAGCAGTCAGCAGATAGGAAATGATGGTGCGTAGTCGTAATGAGGGAATGTGTGGGGCATGGAAAGGTACGATGGCTTCTGTGATATCACTCAAATGTTGTTGAAAAACAATGTTCAATACCATTTAATCCAACCAATCCTGTTCTGATGAGTTAATTGAAGAATCAAACATTGATGTGACTGCTTTGAAATTAAACAATGCAAGCGATAAAGCTTACAACAGTGGAAATTCGATCACGCTGAGCAAAGATCCACTTTGTCCCCATGTTGCTAACTGGCATCCCATTCGAAAGCTATTCGGCAAGATTTCACTGTTTACATCCGACTATCTCATAGATTTGCGAACAACACCTTACTCTTTGATACAACGTTCTGTCTCATCTTCTGGAGACGGGAGATCAAGGGTTGCGAAATCTGATTTCGTTTTACTGGTTCATGATTGTCAATTGTAATATTTTCCAGTACATGTCCATGTAATGTTCACCACCATGTGTTCACCATATTTTGTTTAAAATCGATTGTGCAGGAAGCTTAAAGCTCGTTCAAAACCACCCTCGATGATTGCTTCTGGATACTAAACCAGTAATCGCGCCGGTTTGTGGGTTAGTCACGACAATTTTCACCTCGCCAAACGGGGATTCGAACCCGGGACCCTCGGTACCACTGCACCAATGTCGCCCACGGATGATAAATATAGTAAATTTCAGTCAAATTAAACATGTCCGTTATATCTTTCGGACAAGCTGGGATATACAGACAATTGATTTTTCAACCATTTCTAGAAATGGCTAGTTGTGTCTCACAACTGCTGATTATGTGGGAAAGCAGTCGACGAGTTGAGATATGATACCAATATGAGACGATCTAAGGTCTCCGCGATATTACCCGCGATATAACTATCGTACTGTGTTTGATTTCAATACATGTCTCCGATTTTGATAGGAAAGGATATCTCTTTACTTATCAGGGGAACTTTTCAGTCTTGCGGTTTTGCGTTGACACCCAAATCGCCCGCAGCTGTCTGAGCCCTTGGCAAAGAACCAAAAACCCCGATCTTACACATGTTAACTACGGTCGGTATCGAATTAGAATAAGTTCAATATGTCATCAATATGTTGTTATTAAGTTTACTCAGACACGAAGAGGCAGTATACGAAGTTATAGATAAGGGACGTGGTTTCCCTTCGCTACATTGTCTGTTGCTTCTATAACCCCTTTACTGTAGGTTCTCATTAGAATCGTCTCATCGAGACAATTCTTACGAATACCTACAAAACAGGATTTTTGGAATGATTTTAGAAATAGCACATGCAAATACATGTAGCTATGATATGCTGACTTTTCTATACATGAACAAAGATTCGGCAGCCCGTGGTATACATGCTGATTGAATTAATAGCAGCTAGCTAACAAAGAAATCAAACACCATGTGTTGCATGAAACAGCGACAAAATTAGTCCCCTGAATATGACCTCATGAAACTCATCATTGTGCAAATAGCCCAATATACTATCAGCAGGTTAAATCTGCCTGTGTCCAACGCCGAGGGATTCATACGCACATGTTTAACAAAGAAATCGAACACCAGTTGTGAAACAGCGACGAAATAAGGCCCCTGAATCCGACCTCATAAAACTCATTATTGTGCAAATCTAGTAACAGTAACATCGGTTACACCCAATATCGCGCTGTCTAGTGGAGATATGACAGTTAATCGACCACATTTACTTTATAATGTGAAAAGACTGAGATTTCGATTAGCGTTTCATACCATTTTAACATTATCACAGCCATATCGCGGCGGTCTCTGCCTCTATCCATGCTGTCGGTATTCCCTCACTCGCATATTGGGTATTTAAAATGGCGACGTGAGACAAACTAAAGCAATCTGTATAGTGTTATTTAGCTGCGTTCTGACAGTCAATCGGTCACATCTTTCAAAGAACGCGAAAAGACTGTGGTTTCGATTAGTGTTTTATGCCGTTTCAACGGAAATACCGTCATATTGCTGCTGAAAATACATCTATCCATGCTGTCGGTATTCCCTCACTCGCATATTGGGTATTTAAAATGGCGACGTGAGACAAACTAAAGCAATCTGTATAGTGTTATTTAGCTGCGTTCTGACAGTCAATCGGTCACATCTTTCAAAGAACGCGAAAAGACTGTGGTTTCGATTAGTGTTTTATGCCGTTTCAACGGAAATACCGTCATATTGCTGCTGAAAATACATCTATCTATGCTGCCGGTATTTCCTCACCCGAATATAGGGTATTCAAAATGGCGACGTAAGACAAACTAAAACAATCTGTATTGTGCTATTTAGCTGCGTTCTGACAGTCAATCGGTCGCAAATTTCACAAAACGTGACAAGAGGATGGATCTTAATAGGGTTTCGTGCCACTCCAACAGTATCATATTGCAGCTGATAATGCATCTAACTGTGCTGTTGGTACTCCTTCACAATCATCTTTGGTATTCAAAATGGCGACGTAACGCAACTAAATACATTTTGATCCTTCCAAACTGGTCCAAATAAATTATTTCCGAAAGGGGAGGTTCACTGTGTGGAAATATTCCCGTCCATAAAGGGCAACCAAGGGTATATTAACAGGGCTTTAATCATGTTTGATAACTGTAACCACAAACTCCGTAAAAACCGTGTGTCCCCGACTGTTTGATTTATTACGTCTTCACTTACGGAGAAATAACCGAGTGGCGTGAAAACAAGGTTTATGTAACACGTTCGCGAACGTTATTTATCATTACTAGAGTTGTATGCTCAAAAGAGTTAAATATTGGATATTGTGTTCCAGAAATGGGCAGGGTGGCAAAATAGATTGTTCGTGTTGCCCATCTTGTCCACAAGCCTGATTGACCAACTGGAGTTGGAATGTAATATAAAAGTCCTGTGGTCCCGTCGACTTCAAATAACCGGGAATTTACTGTACAGCCATTATACGGACACGTGAAGAAAAAGAGTTTGCTTTAACCCATTACCAAACAATAACGTCATTTGACCAATTTGTTGCGTACGACTCTAGGTAACATTTTGGGAAAAGGAGAAATTGCTCAGCGAGCAATTTCTCCTTTTCTCACAATGTTTTCTGCCCTATCAGAAGGTTATTTGTCAATTTCATCACATTTTGAGATGTCGTCTGTAAACTCTCTCAATTTGGGACAAGGGTGAACACGCAAGAAAATCAAAATGTAATTTTGCCAACCCTGAGGGAAATGCGTCAAACTTCACATGTTTGTACCGTCGAGGCTGAAAGTGTCGGCCCAAATTAGTCTGTTTGTTAAGCATAGGCCGATCTAGGGCCAATCGGACCTACTCGGGTATTTCCGTGAGCTGAGAAATACACTTTGGATATAAGCGTAGGGTCACAATAGACTAATCTAGGGCGACACTTTACGCATGCGTAGTTTAAGTTTGTTCCTTTTCCCCCTTGTTCCTTTTCCCCTGGCTTTTTGCCGTTTTATATACAAAAATATAGGTCTAGCGATGAGTCATATTGGTTGGCGGTGACCCCATTTCAAGGTCATTTCAGCCAGCGCATGCGCAAACGGGACAGTTCGACCTTGTGCGCCAACGCCAAATAAAAACGAGGCTGCTTGAACTGATCCAAGCTTTTTTTAAAGGTTTTTAACCCTTGATAATTAAGTATTTTCCAATTATTTTGTACAAACATGACTATAAAATATAAAGCAGAGAACATCCAATGACCATATTGACATATCATTTTATGGTATAAATTGTTGTTATTGTCTCCTATTGTTTTCAATTTTTCAAGAGTTGTCTCGCCTGAAAACTAATAAAATTGATTATCTCCTGTTTTATATGGTTATGGTCGGATTTCTTCTTTTTGCATGAACGCATCTTCTATATTCTTTTTTTCAAAAGACGAATACATTGAATCACAAAACATTACAATACGGCTGTTTCTCTGGAACGCTTGTATAGAAACAATGTAATAGCCCTTGTGAAGGATTCCAGAACTGTGTTCATGAACTATTTGGACAGACATTGACATGTCCATGAATAGGCTCATGAACAATGAATGGTCTTTACATTCATGAACAAATTTCTGTTCATAAACAACCGTTTTTGCTTCATATCTGTTCACGAAGTGATGGAAACAAAGGGGGTAAACCAAAGCAAAAAGCGTTTTATATGTAACCAGCTCTTTAATTTCCGAATATCTTAAAAAAATAAAAATAAAAAAAGGTTCTTCAGTTAGACAGTGGTGTGAAATCATTGGTCTGTGCAACTTCCCCTGTTTTATTCAAGCATCTTCCCAAAAACCAGTCTTCATCATGCATGGTTAACACAGTACATATTCGATGTAAGATAAATCCTCTTTGAAGTTATAATGTTCGTATGAGCAATTAGTTCTTTTCACATCATAGTTTCGAATATCCCTTTGAATAAGAACTGTAAGATTCACCGGATGGTTTGGTGTAATATAATCATTAATGGCGTAATAACAATCGTATGAGCAATTTATCCTTTTCAACCAATATATTCAATATATCTTCTGCCACAGAAGAGGTGCAAGATTCACTACGTCATTTGCTGTAAGGTTGTTCATTAATGTCGTTATATTAATATGAGCAATTTGTTCTTTCCCAACAATATTTTCAAAACATGTTTTGAAAAAGCAGAGGCGCAAGATTCGCCACGTGTTTCGGTAAAGGGTTAATCATAGGTTTTGTAAAATTTGTTGGTATTCATGAGCAATTTATTCTTGTTCACAAAATATTTTCAAAATATCCTTTAGGAGTAGAAAAGATGCTTGATTTACCAGGTGTTTTTGGTGTAAGGTTAATCATTGGTGCATAAAAGTTGTTGGTATTCATGAGCAAATTATTTTTTCCACACAATATTTTCAAAATATCTTTTGCAGTAGAAGAAGTGCTTGATCCACCACGTATAATGGTGTAACATAAATCATAGGTGTCGTAAACGTTTTTGGTATTAATGAACAATTTATCATTTTCAAGCAATATTTTCAAAATACCTTTTTCAGTAGAAGAGGTGCTTGATTCACCAGGTGTTTTTGTGTAAGGTTCATCAAAGGTGTCGTAAAGGTTGTTGGTTTATTATTGTATGACACGTATATACTGCTTCATTCGACCAGATTAGCTTTGACATTTGAGCTAACCGCAAGACGCGCTGTCATACGATCGTGTGTCTGTAAGCCCCCTGTACTACGTAGTAAATAGAAACCCTTTCCAAAGATTACAAGAGAAGTGGGGTTTTCTTCAGGTTAATTTCTTTATCGCCTCTCTAAACTCTTAATTGTTGGTCTCGTCGAGACAATTCTGATGAGTACCAACAATAAAGATTTGGTCTTTTTTTTTTCTTTCTTTTTTTTTCAAAATGTCTGCCTCATTCTGTCCTGTATTATTTGTTTCCACATATGGTGAACTGTGCATGATACAGTTTAAATGGGAGAACTGACGATCAAAACGAAATTTGAACAAATGTATTTTCTTCATGATATGGGGAGAAAGCCTTGAGACAAAAGCATAAATTACTCATTCGGAGCAATTGATCGCTTTGCCACTGTGATTTCTTAAACCATAGCTAGCAGATGTGTCGAAGTGAACTGTTAAGGGGAAACAGGGTTAAACCGCACCAAAACTAATTATCTAAGTGACACAGCTAATCTTTTATCCTCTCGGTAAATAATCATTTGTTTCAATTTGAACGTATTTATCATACAAGAGATTTCAATCACTAGTCCGAGAAATCGAGAAATTTCTCATTGTTCCCGGCGACCTGATTATCATTTTATCGCAATGGTTCTCGCTCAATATGATGGAATGGACGGGTCCTGTGTGGCTCATTGGTTAAGATTGGGGTCTTGTACTCGTGGTTCCCGGGTTCGAGTCCCATGAATACCTTTGTATTCGAGGAATGTTCTTTGGCAAGACAAACCTCAGAGTCCTAGCATAGTACTGGTGAGTCCAGGAAAGCCGAAACATATTTGAAAAATTGTTGACATGGTGTTAAACCCCATATTCACAAACAGACAAACAAATGAAAAGTGTGGACCTATTTTCTCCATACTGCGTTACACGTGTACAAGAATGTGTATCGTGTCAGATAAACTTGTTTGTTCATGCTTTAACATCGCTTCAACAATAGTTCAGTAATTTTACGATACAAAGCTCATGACTGTATCGGGTCTGACTATAGTTCTATGGTTGCTGGGCTTTAGATTCAATTACGCGAACATCTTATATACATTTTTTTCCACCTTTACCCCATGGTTAAGGTGATGGGTCTGTTAGCCGATGTCACAGGTATGATTCCCGGTGGTGTCGCTGGATTTAGCGGGAATTTCCATTGTTAGGAAGCCTCAGAGTCCTTAACCCTTAGAGTGCATGAACCTGCCTTATTCAAAAAGGTAGGATCCAGACCAGGCGCCAAGTCAATTGGCGACAGGCCTGTGATTTAACCTGTTTGCTACTCTGAGTATCTTTCCTCATCAAAATGAAGCAGATATATAATGTTTTGGAAAGCAAACGACTTGAAAATCGATTTTTGGAAAATTATCCAGCATTCGAAGGTCTATATCGTATTACTGTTGAATCTCAGGAAAGCCGTTAAATAAGTGGTGAAATGTTGACACAGCTTTACCGGTATACGGACATTGCCCCCCCCGGACATTTGCCCCCCCCGGACATTTGCCTTTTTGGTATAGGCGGAATTTGTCCTCGTGCAAGGCGGACATTTGCCCCCATATTATTTTTCAGCATTTTAACACCTATAGGGGATTAGGAGAGAAGAGCTAATAGAGTAAAATTGATGAAAATATTATTTTCATTTTAATTTCTGTTTAAATATAACGTAAAACGATCAGGTCAAGCAAATTGAAAAAAAAAAAATATGAGGGGGCAAATGTCCGCCCTGTTCATTAGAGCGAGGGGGCAAATGTCCGCCCTATACCAAAAAGGGGGCAAATGTCCGGGGGGGCAAATGTCCGGGGGGCAAATGTCCGGGGGGCAAATGTCCGGGATTCGCTTTACCACCCCCAAACAATATCGTAGTTCTTCAATTACATTAACCGTTAGATCCTTAAACGAAATTACTTAAAAAGGAACAACATGAAATTCACGATTTTAACCTCATTTGCTGTAATCAGCTGTCATAATTCTTTGTTTCAAAATGAGAATTTGCTCATGATGAGCAAATTCCTATTTTTTCACAATGAATTGGATTGCATGTTAACGATAGGCAATGCTCCATTTCCCCATGGATTAATATATGACTTTGTTCATTTTAATTAACCCTTTACCAGACACCAAATTTTTGAATGTCCCAAATTGAAAGAATTTTCAGACGACATTTCAAAATATGATGAAATTGAAAAAGAATCTTCTGATAGGACAGAAAACATTGTGGGAAAAGGGGAAATTATTCGTTAAGAACAATTTCGCCTTTTCCCATAATGTTTTCCAGAGACGTCTGCAACAAACTGGTCAAATGTCGTCATTGTTTGGTAATGGATTAAACCTTTCCGACAACGGAGAAGTGTTTAACCCATTACCAAACAATAACGACATTTCGCCAGTTTGTTGCATACGACTCTGGAAAACATTGTTGGAAAAGGAGAAATTGCTCTTAACGAACAATTTCTCCTTTTCCCACAATGTTTTCTTCCCTATCAGAAGATTATTTCACAATTTCATCGCATTTTGAAATGTCGTCTTTTAACTCTTTCAATTTGGGAAAGTTGAAAATGTGATGTTTGGTAAAGGGTTTTAGCCCGTCCGAAAGAAGGTTTTTATCCGTCTAGACGGATCGTCCCATGTGGGAAACAGACTGTTACGAGTCAGTCTGCAGACCTCCTCCTACTCTGATACTTGTCAAAAATATACAGTTAGACGTGTCATGGGGAAAAGGGTTGTTTGCTTTTAATACGACTTTGAGAAGATTGCTCTTTACGTTAGCAATTTTAACATATGGTGAAAGGAATCAACGCTTCATTTCAAGAGACGATTGTTTACGCTTGTGATTGGTCTATTTTCGACTCAGTATTAAAATTTACGCTTGTGATTGGCACATTTTCGACTCAGTATAAAACTTCACGTTTGAGATTGGTCTATTTTCGACTCTGTATAAAATTACACCCTGGTGATTGGTCTATTGTCGACTCAGTATAAAACTTCCAGACTTGTGATTGGTCTATTTTCGACTCAGTATAAAATTTCACGCTTGTGATTGGTCTATTTTCGACTCAGTATAAAACTTTCACGCTTGTGATTGGTCTATTTTCGACTCAGTATAAAACTTCCACGCTGGTGATTGGTCTACTTTCAACTCGGTATAAAACTTCCATGCTTGTGACTGGTCTATTTTCGACTTAGTATAAAACTTTCCTCGCTGGTGATTGGTCTACTTTCAACTCGGTATAAAACTTCACGTTTGTGATTGGTCTTTTTTCGACTCAGTATAAAATTCCACGCTTGTGATTGGTCTATTTTCGACTCAGTATAAAACTTCCATGTTTGTGATTGGTCTATTTTCGACTCAGTATAAAATTTCACGCATGTGATTGGTCTATTTTCGACTCAATATAAAACGTCGACGTTTGTGATTGGTCTATTTTCGACACAGTATAAAATTTCACGCATGTGATTGGTCTATTTCGACTCGGTATGAAACTTCCAGGCTTGTGATTGGTCTATTGTTGACTCACTATAAAACTTCCACGCATGTGATTGGTCTATTTTTGACTCTGTATAAAACCTTACGCTTTTGATTGTTCTTTTTATAACTCAGTATTAATTTCACACTGCCAGGAAATGGGTTCTGATTGGTCAAGATTCGACACAAAGTTAAAATCAAAGACAAGACATGATAAGCCTGCATTTACTCTGGGCATGTTGACATTTCAAAATGTGATGAAATTGGGTAATAATCTTCTGAAAGGGCAGAAAGCATTGTGGGAAAAGGAGAAATTGCTCGGTACGAGCAATTTCTCCTTTTACCACAATGTTTTCTTAAGTCGTCTCCAACGTAGTGGTGAAATGTCGTTATTGTTTGGGAAAGGGTTAAACCAAATTCTTAATATAATTAACTTGTCAAAAATGTTACTCAGCTCACGGAAATACCCGATTCGTTCCGATTGCTGGTTGTATTTCAAACGAGCCAGTTTCATCGTTGCGTTTTCATACTACGGTGGTTAATTGTACAGATAATAGATAGACACGGCGTTGAGTAATATAAACCCAACACAACCGGGAATCATTATCAAGTCTTCAAAGCAACGCGCTCTGAACTCTGTCGACTTGAAAGACTTCGGTCCTCTTTTCATATCGGGGTCGAACAATATTGGGGACGGAGCACGAATAAAACGGATTTATTTTCTCGACACTGAGACTGAATCAGTTCGCTCAGTTAACCCATTACCAAACGACAAACTTTAGATTGTTCTTAATTGGAAGAGTCTGCACACGAAATTTCAAATTGTGATTAAATTGGAAAATAATCCACTGGGCAAAACATTGTTGGAAAAGGAGAAATTGCTCGTTAAGAGCAAGTTGTCCTTTTACCACAATGTTTTCCAGAGTCGTCTTCAACAGAGTGGTAAAATATCGTTATTGTTTGGTAATTGGTTAACCCGACTTCAAAGGAAAGTAGTCGTCGCATTGGAAAGTATTTTTTGAAGTAATAGTGATGAAATACCAGGGGCCCGTTTTACTAAACAGTTTACGCTTAAGATTTGCGTAAGTCTAAAACAACAAGTCCTTTTATTTCAATATTTGGCAAAGCAATATTGCAAAGTAACACATCATTGGAATCGTCTCTCCGAGACGCTTCCAATGACGTGTCACATTGCAATATTGTACTTTCATTGAAGATATTATCTATGTTAATCAATTATGACTTACGCAAACATTTTCCGTAAGTTGTTTATTAAAACGGGCCCCAGGGGTTTTAAAAGTGCGTAGATCTTTGCGTTAATCCATTTATTTCGATGAAAACGACAAAAAATCTTATCTCACCTTTTATCCCCCTTTCTTTTTTGTAAATTCCCTCATATGTGATTGTCATCTGGTTCGTGATAAGAACAGTTTCATGCAACGGTTAGGCTTTGCTATGTTAAAAAGCATTCTGACTTTGAAAAGAAACCATTTTGGCGAAAGAGTATATTGCTCGTCAGGAACAATGTCCGATTACCTTTTCCACAATAGTTTCTTGCGTTGTTCAGTTCAATTGTATTGAAAATAGCAAATACAAAGTGGAAAGATAAATGAATACGGAATATTACCCTTTAGTATCTTTCCCGGTATTTGTATTTGCTTCGTGTCGCGTGAGAAAATGCAATCCAAATCCGGAAAGTACTGGTGTGTAATACGGGATTTTTTTCTGTCGTGTGTTGTTTGATTCACGTGAATCGTTTGTATTTGCGCCTGGATAATCGCGGGTATATAATAAAGATCTATATGTATTACTGTTCGCTCTGATTCCAGCTTTATTTCAACAAAAAATAACTTTGAAATCAAATGTTCGCAGATGTGAGGACATTTGAAAGTTGGAAATTAATTTCGTCAAAACTGTACAACATATGCACTGTTATATGATACACACCTAAGAATGATCATTGGAAACTAAATAAGATCCTTGCAAAATATTTTAAATGTGTTTACAAGGAATTATTGTGTATCTTAATCCAAAGCGTGTCATGGCTTTTGAGATCTGACGCATGTAAACTGTACATACTTAGATAAATTGACGCTTCCTGAATTAATACTGCTTTCAAAAGCTACATTTAATTGTATTTTAAGCAAAAATGCACAAACAGAATGTTTTGTTTCAACGACATTTTATTTCGAATTTCAGGTTTTCTCTTCTGTGAACAAGCACCTTTAACCATAATCTTAAATAACCTATGGAAAGTTACTTGGGACGCTTACGTCATGGTGCGACCCAATACGAAATGAATATATGAGTCACGAGTGAATATCCCTGTCTACTAGGTGGGATTTTTTCTGTAGTCTTTTATACATGGATTGTGTGCTGTTATAAACCCTTATAGTGCTTTAGCCGACTTATGCAAATGCTATGCTTATGCAAATAGGTTAGATCCAGGCCAGCCACAACGTAAATTAGCGGCTGGCCTGTATTCCAAGCTGTTTTCTGCTCTGAGTATCATCAACATTATCATCATCATCATCAAAACAATCGCTTTTTTTGCATTATCATCATTATCATCATTTATGATATTTACACACTCATTTCTTTGATACACAGCAATATGAAGAGAAATATAAGCAGCATCAGCAACATTGTTATTACATCGACTCTCACCCATTAACACATTTAACCATTTGGTTATTGTTCCTAACGTCTGCAAGCACGTCTATTGTAAAATCTGTTACCGGCGTGCCTGGGTTTTGATTGTAAGTATGCACGTTTAACTCGGATGATCCGAGCGAGCAGTAATTTAATTACAATGGAATATCTACGTCTGGATCTAGTCCGAATGATCCAGACGTAGATATTTTATTCTAGATAATTACAGCTTGGATCATCCGAGTTAGTCTGGATCACCCGGACAAGCACATGTGCAGATAACCGAGCTAAAAATTCCTGCTGAGTCATCGCCTCAACTTTACAAGACTTTACCCTTTCCCAAAAGCCAAATTTTCGATTGTCCCAAATTGAAAGAGTTTGCGTACGACATTTCAAAATGTGGTGAAATTGAACAATACTCTTCTGATAGGGACATTGTGGGAAAAGGAGAAATTGCTCGTAAAGAGCAATTTCTCCTTTTCCCACAATGTTTTCCAGAGTCGTCTGCAATAAAGTGGTTAAATGACGATTTTGTTTGGTAATGGGTTAAAGCTGCTTGTTCACAGATTCGAGAAATTTGGAAGTTAAAACTTAATTTCTGAACAAGGGTATGATAATTGTAATGTTGCGTGGAAGTCACTGAAGAATAGTCGTCGGAAGCGAAATTAGTTCTTATTTGACATGTTAGAGCCTATATTCAGTGCATTAATATGTATTTAAATTCAAAAGCGTTGCAACGGTTTGGAAATCTACCGCAAACAAATAGTACATACTTATACATATATATATTTTGGTATTTCCTGGTTTGAATATACTTTGAATAGAAACCTTAAATTAGTAATCATATAACAAAACTGATGATAATGATACAAATACTGTATTGTTTCAACATCATTTTATTTTGACTTTAAGGTGTTTTCACCTGTAAACAAGCTTTAAAAACTCAAAAACACACACTAACTCTTGATTCATACAAAATAGATTGCTTTCTTCATTGGTGATAGTCTCGTTTTTTATCTTCAGAAATATGATAGTGGAGTATCTGTCGATAAGCAGGCAGGTGATTCCCCTCTAAAACTATGATAACTGTGTAAAAATCTGATAGTGTTGCAGCAATATTAACTGTTGACCTTGACTTTATTTAGAAACGCTTATAGACGTGTGATGACCTTGTGAAATAACACGACCCGTTGAATAGTTAATGAAACTGTTTGTGTGTTGGAGTTCGAAGAACCGCTTTTATTAAAGGCACACGAATGGATATGAGTATACATATATTACTGAAATAATATATAGAATCAAAGTGGTCCGTTTTACTAAACAAGTTACGGAAAATATTTGCGTAAGTCATAATTGATAAACATGGATAGTATCTTCAATGAAAGAACGATATTGCAATGTGACACGTCATTGGAAGCGTCTCGGAGAGACGATTCCAATGATGTGTTACTTTGCAATATTGCTTTGCCCAATATGGATAAAAGCGGAATTGTTGTTTTAGACTTACGCAAATCTTAAGCGCAAACTGTTTAGTAAAACGGTACCCTTGTGTTTTGTTCATAAACGTCATAAAAATTACTCCATGAATGCTGCAAGACCATATTTAATAGGCTTCTTTAACGTATGGATTGTTTAGTGCTTGAAATATACTTGTTTCCAATTCAATCATGTTTATCGACAATCTGTTTGTATACATATTTCCAATAACGAATTCTGATTGGTCGGTTCAAAAGTTTGTGCATCACGCGACCAGGTCAGAGGTGAAGATTCAGACAATCTGAATTATCAAACCGGCTGATCTTGCTTAGTTTTCGAATGCTTTCATTTTTAATCTCTTTTCATGTGCCTTTAAACATTCACTTACTTATATCTGTTTGGTGTATCTGCTACAGATGTCCTTGGGTGTTTGAAGGTTTAACCCCGTTTCAACAGTTTTTCAGTCATAACGCAGTGGTAAGCGCACCTGTACATTCTACTGGTAGTTCTGTTCCAGCATTATACAATATTCTTTCCGATTGACTGCTTTCCCATATGCACTGCATTTTGTAAGAAAACAACTGTCGTTATTGACAAAATAAACAACATTTGTTTCTGTAACAATGGCTTTTACCTACAATATGTTGTATACCTCATATTTTGAAAAGAACAATTTCGATTTGGTGAACACATTTTCGTGGATAGAAATTTGTCAGGGCGGTTTTTTCAATTGTCGGTTTCACGTATCTTAACTTATCTTTCCCCTTATACATAGTCATTCGAGACTTCCTTATCAAACAACCCAAGAAATCAATGTGACAAAAGAAGAAATTGCTCGTCACGAGCAATTTCTTCATTTTCACTATGGTTTCCTTACATCTTACCAAATGCCACAAGAAAAATGCATTTCTTTTTTCACTTTCTGACAAAAGACTGTATTTGCTTTTAAACTGGACTGATCGAAATAGCATATTTGAGGAATAGATCTGTACAGGTACCCATGCACTGTTTTATCTATGTTAGGTGTCAGCCCCCGTGAAAGTTGGCTAATAATAGGCATTGGTCATGCATACGACGAACTGTTTTTAATGCATTGGTCCAACTAGCACTTCCATCGTTATACATCATTTTTGAAAGCTTTTTTCACTCAGAAAGCAATGTGCCAAAAGGAAATTGTTTCTAATGAGCAAATTATCGTTTATGTTACAACTATCCACATCATATATAAATAAATATATATAATAAATACAGTATGTGATTAACTTCACCTATGCGGAAGGGGGCAGGAAAAGGTTTGAAGGAATGACGCTGCGTTCAGTTAAATGCCTTGTTAAATTTTTGTTTCATATCAAATCACCTTTTGTTTTCTTGTACAAGAACTAAGTGAAATAAAGGAAAATTGAAATTGTTTGAGAGATAATAACTTCCTTAACCTATTACCAAACAATTACGACATTTAACCACTGTGTTGTAGACGACTCAGGCAAACGCTGTGGGAAAAGGAGCAATTATTCGTAAGAGCAATGTCTCATTTTCCCACAATGTTTTCTGCCCTATAAGAAGTCAAATTTTCAATTTAATCATAATTTGTTATGTCGTCTGCAAGCTCTTTCAATTTGGGACAAGTGAAAAATTGGTGTTTCGTAAAGGGTTAAACAGGGGCGTTGGCCTTATTTAAATTTTTCTTGAGCACTCGCGTTTATGGATTATTTTAAGTTTGCCTGCTTTTCGGATTGACATGGATTTGATTCGGGCTGGGATTTATGCTCTTTTCAACAATATTGCTCTCACATCGCATGTGTCAGTAAACTTTAACACGCCTTGTATTTCCTAATCAGTATTGAACAACTTGCGTTCGAATCAAATGGCTGCTTTTCCACAGGGGTAGAACGTCGGCCTCGTAACATGATGGTGATGGGTTCGATTCCCGTAACAAACGGAATCCGCATTACGACTTTTCATTTATCCACATTCCGGGCAAGTACTGGTTTTGTAAAAAGGAAATAGAATCGTGAGTGATAAATCTAAGTTGAACGATCTTGTTTCACAATCGATATATATAAATGAGTTTAACCCAATACCAAACATAACGACATTTGACCATATTGTTGCAGACGTCTCTGGAAACATTGTGGGAAAAAGAGAAATTGCTCGTGACGAGCATTTTTCCTATTCCAACAATGTTTTCTGGCCTATCAGAAGATTATTATCCAATTTCATCACATATTGAAATATCGTCTACAAACTCTTTCAATTTGGGACAGTCGAAAAACATTTTTTTGGGGAAAGGGTTAAACTAAACTAAACTTTTTTTTATTTAATGGCAAAGACAATCATGTCATATTTACCGCATTTAATTTGCTTGTTCACAAATGTTAGGAAATTTGGAAGCTTCATGTAAACCTTTATAACAGCTGCACTGTTGTATAATAATCACTTGAGAATAGCCATGGTACATAAGTTCGTATTTAGCTCTCCAGAGTGTGTATCCACTGTTACCAAAGGAATGAAATATACAAATGAGCAATTCATTAACTTTTTAAAAAGGCTTTTTCGACAAAATCATAGAAAAAACGACGCCGTCTTTTGTGTCGACCTTAAACAAGCCAATATTGCCAAACGAAGGAATGGGTTTTATCTTAACTTACAAAATTCCCTGGGTTTAACGTGTCCGCCATTCGACGTTAGATATATGTGCTAAAAATAGCTCTAGCGTCACTACGTCCAGAGGAAAGTCCCGTTATTTTCACGTTCCATGTCGAGGCTAAAAATAGAATAACGTCACCGCGTTATCTATTTATAACTCTTTTAAATATGCGTCTTTGTAAAAAGAAATATGAAAACAGTGATTGCAGATAACAATGCATTCTTTGCATCTAATCCTTCAATAAACATGCAGCTGCCTGGTTTAAGAATTAATAAATCATTAGAGAAAGTAGTTATATATTAGGCACAAAACGATTTATTCTTCATTGTAAACTCTCGTAGTGTCGTATTTTTTTTTCCCAAATTGCCATCTTCTCAAATATTCTTTTGCCACATCCAATCTAGTATCATTACATGAGTTCTTTAAATCGAGCTATAGACATTTACAGCTATTCAAAATTAACCGTCTGTGCTAAAAATAGAACCAACGTCAGGGCGTCATCTATTTTTAGCTCTTTAAAAAAGTTAAGATTTGCGAAGAAAATGGTTCATATTTTGAATTGTAACCGTTTATGTATAGTTCATGGTCAATTTGAAGATGTTATTGAACAAATTTACGAAGAAATCCACTTTAAGTGGAAAAGGTATAATCATGGACCGCCTTCGGATACCAAAACGTCGTTCAAAGGTGTAAACCAATTTTAATTTTGTTGAATTAACTCCCAAGTTTATTTTAAAAAAAATATATAAAGCATGTTATGTTTATATGCGTCTGGAATATACTCGTTTTTCCCTTTTCAGTTTCTGTGATTAAAGATAGTATTTGTGTCGGTATGTCATCTTTTCTTAATTTGAGAAATTAAAAGAAAAAGTAAAAAAAAAAGTGAAAAGAGAGAAGGACACTCGTTATACATGTTAAAGCCATCGTTATGTAAGATCTTTTTATGAAAATAGATCGACCATTGAAGAGGGAAATTTATACATGAACTATCTACTTATAGTTTTACAAAACGAAAAAATGACTCATTCAGAGCCTTCTCTTATATTTTCGAAAATATATTCAAAATTTCGCTTGTCTTTATATACTTAACACTTTCCCAAACACTAACGACATTTGACGACTTTGTTGCAGACGACTTTATAAAAACATTGTGGAAAAAGGAGAAATTGCTCGTGACGAGCAATTTTTCCTTTTCCCACAAGGTTTCCTGCTCTTTCTGAAGAATATTGTTCAATTTCATCACATTTTGAAATGTCGTCTGCAAACTCTTTCAATTTGGGACAGTCGAACATTTGTTATTTTAGTAAGGGTTAAAGTTGCATTGAGGCAATAAGGATATTTAACTTTTGTTACATGCAATTCATTATAATAATCAATAACGTGACACTTGTAGCTTATCGCCCCTTGAAAATACCCGTTACTCTACGTTCAACGTCTGTGATAGAAATAGACATGACGTCAGTGCGTATCTATTTTTAACCCTTTTTTTTTTTTAAAGATGTAGCGTTTTGTAAATTAAGGGCGTTGTCATTCACTCCTTCTAGTAGAGGTTTGGTGACCATGGTAATAAGTAGCCAATTGTGTTAAGTTCTTTCAATGTGGTTTTAATGATGTTTTCAAAATTGGGAATTTGTCCATTATCCTGATTTAAACCAATAAAAACATTTTCTTGTGTTAGATGAAAATCATTGTGACAAAAGATCTGCATGATTACTCATAATGAGCATTTTATCCTTTTAATACTATATTCTATAAAACATAATCTCCATGATGGTGTAATGCAGCATGTGATTAAACCTTACAGTGCTTGAACTGACTTCATGCTTATGCAAACAGCTTATATCCAGGCCAGCCGCCAAGCAAATTGGCGGCTGGCCTGTGATCAAACCTGTTTGCTACTCTGAGTATCTTTCCTCAACAAAATTTAGCAGATATTTAATTATTTGGAAAGCAGACAACACAAAACATCTGTTTTTAGAGAATTACCCAGCATTCGAAGGGTTAACCATTATAATGCATGTGTTTGGAATGGGCTGTTGTCACGCTATGTCGTATGAAAGGCGTTCACAAACGTTATCCATGATTTAGCTTTATCACTCATTACGAAGCCGTATCTTGTGGCAGAATGGAAACAAATCTTTTCAACTTTTTCCCTCTTTTTTGCCTTTTGGATTTGGATAAATTCGCGTACATGTATATGGTAGTTCTTAATATGTAATTTTCTTTCTGACATTCGGAGTAAAACTTTGTAATAAACAGAGAACCCGCTCGTTCGTTTCGTTCCGATTGCAATAACATAAATATTTCCTTTTAATAGTTGTGTAAATATTTTCCCGTCGAGCAATGGATTAATCGCGACGTAATCAGATTGTAGAAAATTTAGATAAATCTGAAATTAATACTCTTGACAACGCTTTCTCGTGTAACTTAGATGAACCAAACTATCTCTGGTAGTAAAGCCTTTGTCGGCTGACCGAACCGACAGTGCGTGCGTGTGTGCGTGCGTTCGTTCGTACGTGCGTGCGTGCGGGCGTTGTTGCTTCCAATTTGGACAAATCGTAATTCACATAAGAGGGGAAGGTTGAGATACTCTGTGCATTGCATTAGTTTCCGATAGGCCATCCATCTGTTACCTCATTCACAGAACTTGACTGCTTTTGCCGGTTGGTAAGGATGCTTTCGTACAGGGCATTTGGAAAATAATTACTTTGAACATTATTGTGTGTGTAACTATAAGTAACTACAGTGTCAGATATATGTCGATGCGCTTCATGAATTCACCTGGGCTTCATCCTTGTTTTTTTCCCATCAGATTATTGAATTATTCTTTGACTTTCTTTCGTAAATATAATATGTAAGGACTCTTATTCTTTATTCTGTATTCTTATTAGCGTTTGATGCTTCAGATAATGCATTCTAACCAATGTCTCTTCTTAATCTAAAGAACTTGTCAAACCCTACTTGTGTTTTACCTCTATATACCGTGGAAAGGTCTATAAACGAGGTGGCAAAGCGGAATCGTGACTTTTCGTAACTAGCAGTGATAATGTTACAAATGACATAATTCGATGAATTCGCATGAATTGTGATACTGCTATTGCCTCATCGATACAACACAAAGTTCTCTCCAAGCGCTAGACTGTTTTCCCACATCGACACAATCGATCAGTACTGTAAACATTAGCATTGGCTGACGCTTTTTCACATGTTACTGACACGTATTTTGATAAATATGACAGAAGTCGGTGGACAGGGTTTTATCTGGCAGAGTGACAACTTTCATCATCGCCATATATAAACAGATAAGTAACAGCTACTTGTATAGTTTGAGAGAGGTCCGTCACGGGAAAATGGGGTTTTTATCCGCAAGATTGATTGGTTGGTTGGTCGGATGGTTGTCGAATTTTACATCGTTTCAACAACGTTAATTGTGGGTGACAGTGCTCCAGTGCTGGAGAGTCGGCTTCTGGTACAGAGAGTCCCGGGTTCGATCTTCGCTAACGGAGAGATGCAAAATAAGTCATCGAGGATGACTTTAATGAGCTTCAGGCTTCCGTCACAATCGATGTCGAATGGATAAAACAGACTGATTGCTTTCCCTCATGAACATAATTCACCAGTGATCAGAGAAAGGAAACCATTTCAAATTATCATGATTAAACATTGGCAAGGTTATGGCCGTGCTGAATCTCGAACTCAAGACCACTGTGTTCATGGTCCCGGTTTGGCACAATCTTAAAAGGCTAAAGGTAGGACGTATAGTCTCAAATATATGCTAGGCAAATTCAGGCGACTCTTACAATTACCCCCCTGATCACTGAATGATAAACCGGCTGTTTATATATAAGGCGCAAATGCAGCCAAGGCACAATGGTTTATTCCCATCTTAGTGTATCGAGGAGCAACCAGCATGACGAGTTAGGAAATTATAACACATACTACCATTGTCACAACGATTTCGATGTTATCATCTTTCGATACGTATAACTCTGTTTTTTTTTTTTTTTTTTTCAAAAGAAAAATGTTAAGTATATCATGCAGCCAAGATATAGTTGCTATCTTTTTATACCTACACATTTTCATTAATCTATCAATCTAATTAATCTAATCTACGAGTACTAGTCATTAGGCCAAGAAGCGGAATCAAGAGTGATTATTTAAGTAGTTGGGACTTGCTTCAAGGTTGATGTAGAATAAATAGGTTTAAAGTAACTTAAGTAAAACGTGCTTTTTTACTGATGTGAGGGAATCTGGAAGCTAGAAATTAATTTCTTTAAAATTACACAATAGCTATACTGATATGATACGCACTGAAGAAAAGTCATCGGAAGCAAAGTTAGATTGATTTTAATTGTTAAAGGCATGTCAAAGGACAGGAGTACAAATAAATTACTGAAAAATATATGGAGTTCTTTTAATATGTTCATTAAAGTAATGATAATTAGTTTAGGAATGCATTGAAACCCTATCAGATAGACTCATTTAAAATAAGCTATTTTGTGCTTGAAATAAAGTTGTCTCCAATGCAATAATGTTTATCAACAACCTGATTGTTTACATATTCAAAATAACGAATTCTGATTGGTCGGTTAAAAAATGTGTGTATCAACTGTCAAGGTCAGAGTTGAAGACTCAGGAAATCTAAATTATAAAACTTGCTTATCTGGGTTATTTCTGGTTTACTTTCACACTTAAGTTGTGCTGAGGGTGTTTTCTAGTGAAAACTATTTGAATCTGTCCAAATGTTTACCAAATAATATAGTTTGATATGGCATTAATCTCCTTCAATGGGCCTTTAAAAGTATGTAGTGAATTAACATATATTTTAATCCAAAAGTCTGACATCGCTTTTGAGATCCACCACAAAGATACCGTAAATACTTAGATAGATTGACGCTCCCGGATTCAGTATGCTTTTAGTAGATGCATTTAATTTCATATCGAACAACAATACAAAAACCATGTTGTTTCAATGACATTTTATTTTGATTTTGTCATCTGTGAACATGCACCCTTAACATTTTCAAAAGGCAGACATAATAATATCACCAGACGTGATTATCTCCCTTTCATTAGATTTAACCACCATAGTAATAACTCGGATGATCCAAGCTGTAACTGCGTGACATGAAATATCTACGTCTGGATCATTCGGACAACCATAGTAACAGCTTTTCAAATGTTGGACAGATGTTATGTTGAGATTTGATTTGTACTGCTATTTCTGCTCTGTGTTTTTGGAGTCTGTACTGTCCCATTCTCTTTTTGTCTGTACAGTTCCCTGCTGCAATGTCCGTTCCTGTTTTGTTCGATCCTGTATTAGTTTATTGTTTTTGTTCTTGTTCTCCTGTGCTCTTCTCTGTTCTGTTGTGCTCTGTTAAAACGAATTTGCTTCTTTTTTGATACGCTCTTTCCTGTTATGATTGTATCAGAAAGTTTGTAAATGTTCTTTTTTATTACGTGCTGTTTTTTTCTATTTTGATGTATTTTGTTCTTTTCTGTACTGTCCTTATCTATTCCGATATGTTTCGTTCTGTTCTGTGTTGTCCTAATATAGTTCGATATGTTTTGTTCTATTCCATACTGGCCAATTCTGTTTTGGTCTGTTATTTTCCATTTGGCGCCGTTCTTTTATCTTAGTCCAAGCAAACACTATTCTCGTTTGGTCTTTTCATCTATTCTGTACTGTCCTAAACTATGGGCATAATTCTGCACTGTTATGTCGAACTTAGTTATGTTCTGTTCTGTTAACCCTTATAGTGCTGGAACCGGCTTTAAGCTTATGCAAACAGGTTAGATCCAGGCCAGTCGCCAACTAAATTGGCGGCCGGCCTGTGATCTAACCTGTTTGCTACCTACTCTGAGTATCTTTCCTCATCAAAATTAAGTAGATATGTAAGGTTTCGGAAAGCAGACGACAACAAACATCTATTTTAAAAAAAAATACCCAGCATTTCAAGGGTTATTCAGAGCGTCCCTATGGGGGAAATGTTTAATTGCGCATAACGTTCGATTATATACTTGAACGATGAAGCGCTGCGCACAGTGCTCTACATATTGCTCCCGCCACCTAGCTGATAGTAGTGTCAGTTTATCGGAAAAACGCCTGTCTTTGCGAAAACGTGCCCCTCCATTCTGCTTTACCTTTTGCCACGCCTTTAGTTGATTCAAAATGGAAAGTTTTTGTAGCTGGAAACAAAGTTTATGTCTCAGTTTAGCGAGAAATATCCGTCTTTGCAAAATCACATCCCTCTTCATTTACCTTTTGCCACGCCTTTGGTCGTCCAAAAATGAAAGTTTATGTAGCTGAAAATTAACCCATTACCAAACGATAACGATATTTTACCGGTTAGTTGCAGACGACTCTGGAAAACATTGGTCGTGTATTGGGAATTAACGACCGATGACCTGGGTTCGATTCTCAACAGTGGCCTGTAATATCAATGTGGAAGGTCTTCAACCCATTATCAAACAATAACAACATTTAGCCACTTTGTTACAGACGACTCCGGAAAACATGGCGGGACAGGAAGAAATTGCTCGTGACGAGCAATTTCTCCTTTTCCCAAAATGTTTTCTACCCTATCATAAGACTGTTTTCCTAATTCATCACATTTAGTAATGTCGTCTGCAATAAGTTTTAATAAGGGACGGTCGAAAATTCGGCGTTTGGTAAAGGATTAAGTTTAAGTTTGAGTTTGTCGAAAAATATCCGTCTTCGCAAAAGCGTATTTCTCCATTTTGTTTTACCTACCGCCACATCTTCACTCTTCTTAAATTGAAAGTGTTTGCAAGTTTGAGTTTAAACATTTGTTTATTTACATCGATTGTTACTGAAGATCTAGGTTTATTGAATTCACTACCGAAGATTGCTTTCTGGATACATGACCGGTATTCCTGTCGATTTTTGGGCTAGTCCTCGTTGCGGAATTTTCACAGCGTAGCTAACGGGTTATGAACTTTTGGAATCAGAGGCCGACGCTCCACCACTGCACCACTGCGCCACTGCACCACTGCACCACTGCACCACTGCACCACTGCACCACTGTTGCCATGTGTTTATGGTTGACAGTTAACCCTTAGAATGGTGGAAAACTTTTAAAAGATCGGCTTTTGTGTTGTCTGCTTTCATTAACCTTAAATATCTGCTTCATTCTGTTGAGGAAAGGTACTCTGAGTAGCAAACAGGTTAAATCACAGGCCAGTCGCAAATTGAATTGGCGGTTGGCCTGGATCTAACCTGTTTGTATAAGCATGAAGTCAGTTCCCAATCTGAACACATCGGGTTTATCAAATGAAAACACCTCTGAAATAATAGGGATGACGCCATATTGGTTCCCAGCGGAATGACGTCACTTCACTTTCGTGTTTAAAAATAGATCTTAAATGTGAAATTTAAAAAGGCGTTGGATTTGCTTGACGAAACAACTTTACATGTCACAACAACAGTTTTGCCATTTGGTATGAGTTACTGATAAAACGATTATTTAAAAGGATGTCCAACACGTCCATACACATTGAACTACTTAACTTGCACGCTTAGAAAATGTGTTAATTGCCGGATGCCGATTTACCCGAAAAATTGTAACCCTACACTTATATCCGAGGTGTATTTCACAGCTCACGGAAATGCCCGAGTAGTTCCGATTGGTCAGTACCACCACTATAAGGGTTAAACTTGTAATGTATTACAAACTGGATTTCTTATATTATACACAAATCCTTTTGTGATCCAAATTCAAATATTAGTCACCATATATCTGGTTTAACTGAGGTTTAACACCATTTCAACACGTTTTAGCTATATACCGCTCCTCTGAAATTTACCGCAACATGTCTTGGAAATCGGACTATGCTTAACCCTTTACCAAACGCCCAATTTTCAACTGTTCCATTTTGAAAGAGTTTGCAGACGACATATCAAAATGTGATGACATTGGAAAGTTATTTTCTGATAGAGTAGAAAACATTGTGGGAAATGGAATGAGCATTTTTTCCTTTTCCCACATTGTTTTCCATTGTCGTCTGCAACCAAGTAATAAAATGTCGCTATTGTTTGTTAATAAGTTAAGATTCAAATCTTCATGTGATCCAAATTCAAATATTAATCAGCCTAAACTGGTGTACTGTTATGAGGTTTAACACCATGTCAACATGTTTTAGCTATATACCGCTCCTCTGAAATTTACCACAACAGGGTTGGAAATCGTGTTTTCCTTAAGGACCCTTCACATTGATATTACTGGCCATTGTGGGGAATCGAACCCGGCCTGTCTGCCTTTTAAATCCCCAATGCAGTGGTCCAGGTGTTCAACGTTGGCCCCGATGCGTTAGGGTCTTGGATCCGAATTCCGTGAGTAGCGGGGTCCACCTTGAGACTAGTCATTAATCCACATTTGAAGCGTGGACCGGCTAAGTATCAAGGAACCAGAACGATTGGTTTATCTAAGTTGAAACAACTTGTTTTACAATAGATATAGAGCAGATAAAACCTAACTCGTTAGAAATGTCATGCAGCATAGCTTGATATTCCTGTGATCAAAAAAGACGTATGAATCATCGCTGGAAAAGCCGGAAAATTTTGTAAAGCGGAACGCCCTGTTTTCCAATAATTTCAGAATTCAGTATGTCACTCGTGCAAGTCCGAATGTTCCAAATGTATATATTTCATTAATACAGTTGTAGCTTGTATTGACCGTGTCACACTTGTACGAGCTTATCTAATGCTATACGTTTTTCTCGCAGTCAGTGTTAAAGAAAATTGAATAGGTAAATATTGCGCTTATGCGAAAACAAATGCTATATAAAATGTGTCACTCGTGATCAGCTCGCATTTATTGAATAGTTTAATCATGAGTGACATCTTTTGGTCATGGGTGTGTGTATCTTTTTAAGGAGATACACTTGAAGCGACGGGACTACCACGCATGCAAAAAATCATATTGTTCAAGAAATTAAATTAATTTATGTCCTGTTTTGTTTATCAACCTTATTCGCGTCAATTCTCGGTATTTTCTTCCCTGACCGGGATCGAACCCAGGACAGTCGATACCACCGGTCGATGCTCTACCACTGCAGCACTATCGCCCTGCTGTGCGGGATAATATCGTAGATTGCCTGTCAAAAATTATGAAAGCAATCTGTACGTTGAATAATTTTAACCAGGAGATTGCCATCGGATTTCTTTTAAATAATTCACGTGTCTGTAATACATGGGCAAATTTAACCCATTACCAAACAATAACGACATTCGACCAGTTTATTACAGACGACTCTGGAAAACATGGACGGGAAAGGAGAAAAAGCTTGTTTAGAGCAATTTCGTCGAAATTTCTCTAAACGAGCATTTTCTCGTTTTCCCACAAAGTTTTTTGCCCCATCAGAAGATTATTTTTCAATTTCATACCATTTTGAATTGTCGTCTGCAAACTCATTCAATTTGGGACAGAAGAACATTTGGAGTTTGGTGTAAGGTTATTGCGACGAAGCCAAACATTTTGTTGAAAACGGCGTTAAAACCTAATGACAGGCATGCTAATCGATTACATAAATGAACTGTCAACTGCTGTAGAATAAGATTAATCAAATGTTTAAACTTCCGATTTCTTTTATAATTCAACAGGTCTTGTTTCACGCCTATCTCTGCAAAACTTTGCTAAAGCCTTATTTACTGCGGAATGCTAAACAAACCAAAGTGCCAGAGGGATAAATTACTCTATGAGAGCAATTTATCCATTTGCCACATTGTATTTTACCCAAAATTAAGGAAGATATTCTAATAGTTCATGTGTTTTAGTAATAATGTCTGATATTTCTTGCAGTTAAGACCAGTCATTAATTCCTATAATGTGTGTTGGGGGGATAGCCCGAATGAACAAAATTTGAGATTTCTAACGTTTTCATCATGAGCCCGTTTTTTCGTGACCTTTTCCTCTTTAACGCTCTATTTCAAATGCCGTCTGGGTTAGAAGTCGTGAAATTGATGAGCGCTCGGCGAAGATTTTGGCACGGTTAACGCCGTTTCACCGCCAGATTTATAAAATACGCAAAAACCCCTGGCTGTTACTATGTACTGGTTATAATTATAGACTCAAATCTAAACCAGTCACCGCGCTTGTCTCTGCAACACCGCCCATTTACATACATAATTCTAATTGGTTCATGAATATGTACGCTACAAAGCTCCGCCCCTCACTCACGTGCTATACTGTGAGCGTACGTTTGACAGGTGTAGTAGTCGTAGTAGTAATAGGAAAGGTTTAAAGTTTAAAAATCAATTCAACATAGTTGGCGTGCGCTGACAGACGTTTAGATATCTCACGCTTGCCTCAGTAAAACATTTAACTCTATTTGGGCATTGGATCAAGGTTTCCGAAGCGAGAATAAGATTGGATAATCATAAACAAAAAATAGATAGCAGACGTCTTCTGTTCGGATATTTATTTATAAGCTCGGCGAATCCCGTGACAGCTCGCAACTCTGTGTTTGTTTCAAATGATTCATCCGGATTGCTTTCCGAATTTTCGGCGCTACTAATTATTCAGCGGTCGGGGGATTTTTTTTTGTGACTAATATCTCCGTGAAAATCGGACATAGACAAGTGTTGTTTGTCTGCGTTTCAAAGGGGATGATGATTTCTTGCGTTGGAATCGTAAGTTCTATATTATTTTTTTTTCTTTGAGATTTTGATTATTACTCCCTCCCCCCTTATGCATGATTATCCATTTCAACGCACCAATGCCAGACGACTTAAGAAAGTAAAAACATTGCGGCAGCCACTGAAATTGGTTCATATGGGGTTAAGCGCAGTGTCAGCAAATATAAAGTTATTCTATGTTGTTATTTTTTTTTGCATTCACCTGTACTACGCTATAGCTATGAGGTGTCTTACTAAAGGATACTTTCACGAAACCAAGGCTTGAACCCCAGACCCCCGAGTTACAAAACCTACGCCTTAGCCACTGGGCCAGGCAGGCCTCTAAACAGAAGCAAGTTCGCAACATTGCATTTACTGGTTCTTTTTGTTTTGACATTGAAAGGCAGTTGGTATAAACACAATATATATTTATTACTATGCATTTGGATTCGTCGAGAAATTCCAGTATTTTAAGAACTTCTAGAATACATACATGAAAACCAATCTCGGTTGTCGTTAGTCATAAAACTTTTTTCCCTTCTATTTTTGTGGTCCGTGTTTGCAGTTTTGCAACTCCATGCATTATTGGAAAAAGATATTGCATGCTCTTATTGTTTTAAAATCCGATAGCCAACTGCTCCGTTTTGCATTCATGGCGAATTCGTTGTCAAATTGGAAGGAAGGCTCCGAGTATTGGAAAACAAAACAATTCTAGCGTTAACTCATGAGTCGTTTAACCCTTATAGTCCTGGAACCGACTTCATGCTTATGCAAACAGGTTAGATCCAGGCCAGCCGCCAAGTAAATTGGCGGCTGGTCTTTGATCTGACCTGTTTGCTACTCTGAGCATCTTTTCTCTACACAATTAAGCAGGCTAAAAAGAGGTTTTGAAAAGCAGACGACGCTAAATTCTATTTTAAGTAAATTACCAAGCATTCTTAGGGTATTCATTACATCAACTCAAACAAAATACAAACCTATCACGATTATCGAAGGAAAACGCTGGGAGACTGACATTCATATGTGTTCTGTTAGGACAGAAAATGATAGTTGTAATAGGAGAAATTTCTCGTACGAGCAATTTCGCCTGTTTCTACAATCATTTTTTGAAAAAGCGCATACAGGGAACATGATGGTCTAGTGATAAAAAGCGTTTGTCAAATGCATTATTAAACAAAAGCCCTTATCGAATAGATCCTGTTCTATGTGTCCGGATTTCGGGTCTCGAAGGCTATCGCTTTATTGACTGACATAGCGAAGCACGACAAATGACCTAATGTTGACAAAAGCTTCGTTCACGATGCCTTAGTAAGACTACTGTTCTATCGAAATTGTAGCTATTAATGCACCGGGGTTTTGTCAGGACTCATAAGGTTGTGTAGGTAACCACAGGGGTGGAAAAATCAATTGTCCGTATTGCCCTGCTTGTCCAAAAGCATTACCGGACAAGCGATTGTCTACTGAAATTTACTTTATAACCATTTAACGGACAAGTGCAGGATTATTGGCATTTACGGACAAGTTATTCAAAATCGAATTTCGCAACCCCTGAACTGAATTTGATATCTGTTGCATTATATAATAGAACATGCACTTTGCTTTATCTTTTTCAATTAATCCATTACCAAACAATTACGACATTTGACCAGGATGCTGCAGACGACTTTGGAAAACATTGTGGGAAAAGGAGAAATTGCTCTTAACGAGCAATTTCTCCTTTTCAAACAATGTGTTTCTCCCTATCAGAAGATTATTGTTCAATTTCGTTCATTGTGAAATGTCGTCTGCAAACTCTTTCAATTTGGGACACTCGAAAATTTGGCGTTTGGTCATGTGTTAATTCAATCATTTCACAGAGTCTCACTTTATTTCCAATACAGTATGTTGACTAGATTTAACAATGACCGTGTATGAGTGAGTTCTACAATAATTTATTGCTTAATAGTATGATGATATGTACCATACCGTATTCTATACTACCAGGCACATAGTCGTTATTTTATGTTATCCTGTCACTAGTGTCATTTGGGACCGATAACTAGGTGCCGTATAACATTTGTGATATCCGGCACTAACCATATAGTACATGCACGTGACAAATCATGACGTCATAATTCTACTTATTTTTTCGTTTTTTCTTGTGTTTTATTTACATCGTGTTTGTTTGAAAGAACACTTAAAGGTAACAGGATAAATAGAATAGATGGTTGGTGTCTTTGAATGGGAAAAGTTATCGGGCTCGGCTTCGGATTATTATCTGTTTCGCCTTCGGCTCACCGGATAATATTCCTTAGCCTTGCCCGATAACATTTCCGATTCACGACACCAACCATCTTTTCTCTATTTATATTTACATGTAAATAACCACGTGTTTGATGAGGTAACTAATAGGTCCACCGGGCCGGGTTCTTACAATTATCTGTTTATCATATGTATTGCCTGTACATATGTTAGGCACATGTAACTTTACTAAACTATTTACTTACATAATATATTTTGTGTAAGCCTTCGACAGTGACTGTTTAGCTTAGGGAATTCTTTATCTCAATTTTTAGATAGTCAAAGCAGTATTTATGAAAAATTGTTGAAGTTAAACAGTAACAAACAAATAAATTATTATAAGTTATATAAGTTATTCCACAAAACCACATCATTTATTTCAATATTTTGGTAAACATGTACCTTGGACAGTGGTCATCGGGTTAAGCGTCGGATTCGCCTGGTAGGGGTCGTTGGTTCGAATCCTGTGAGTAGCGGAATCTAACTTACGACTTTTCACTTACCTACTTTCGGTGGGGGTATCCGTTATGTTTTAAAGATAAAGAAACTAGAGAGGTACATAAACAAGTTCAACGACGAACCTGTCTTGTCGGCGGAATAAAAGCAACCCCGGAATATAGTCTGAATTGCCTGCCCATTAACATAACATTGAATCGTACTAATGTATTATAGTACAACGGGAGCCACACTAGCAAGGAATATAGAAAATAAAAACATTTTACCTTCTTGTCGATAGATTATTGTGGTTTTACGAACTATTATTTACGATAAAGCAACAAACGGAATAGTTGATCAATCATGAATGCAGACGGGTTTCGTGTTTTCAATTTGCTCAGTTTCGTAACGAGCAATTTCTCCATTTGCCTTCATGGTTTATTTAACTTTCTTTGGGTGTATTACAGTCTTGCTTGTATATGTATGATGATGTACACGTCGTAAAGTACAATTCTGTTCTGTTCTGTTCTGTTCTTCCTTATGATATTTCTATAGCATTTCGAATGTACAGTCGCTGCGGAAGTTTACAGAGCTATTCCGAATTGCTTTCGGCACCTTAACAAGCCTTTGGAGCATGTTTGTCCGAAAAGCTGCGATACGCAAATGGGACCCCTCTGTATAATTTCAAAGCGATAATAATAATCCGAAAAGTTGTGGAACCTTTACTCGGACACTAGAATAACGACAAGTGTATTGGAATGTCAAGGACTAAATTGGAGTTCTATAGATTAGATGTGTATATGTTCGCCACGGAATGGTTCAAAGTTCAAAAGTTTATTGCTGTAAATAAAGGCCACTGGCCCAAAATACATCATACAATGGATACAAATATATAAACAAATAGTTAGTTAGCCACGGATTGGTCTCTTCAAGTAACTCATTTTGGTCCAGAGCCACACATTGAACAAAACCTCCCAGACACGTTAAAACAATCCGTGTGAAGTGCAACCACATGTAATGTACTTGTGAAATTCTAGGGACACCGTGTATTAATGCACCACCGATTAGTATTTCTTTTTATGGACACTTTGTCGATGCACTATAATCATTTTAGCCTTCTCGGTACAATATTTACATATACAAGTCACTTATTCTGTTTAGCCCTTATAGTTCTGGAACCGACTTCATGCTTATGCAAACAGGTTATATCCAGGCCAGCCGCCAAGTAAATTGGCGACTGGCCTGCGATCTAACCTGTTTTCTACTCTGAGTATCTTTTCTCAACAAAACTAAGCAGATGTTTAAGGTTTGGGAAAGTAAACGACACAAGAATCTATTTTTAGGAAATTAACTCGCATTCTAAGGGTTATTGTGATAAGCCCGGCGGACATATCCCCCATAGTGAATTAACCAATATAATTTGCTGTGGTTGATCCAATGGTTAATATTCCGCGACATGTTTTGTAAACCAAGTGATTAGTAAATATCTTTATTCATAAATACAGCCGAACTGAGAAATTGTCCTGAAGAAACGATTAATTGCTCATTTCGTCCCAAGGTGTTTTTTCTTTATTTCTTTTCTAAATGACAATGTCATCTAGAGAAAGATCATGTAATTGCGAGCAATTTCTCGTTTTATCTTAGCGTTTTCTTGCTTTTTTTCTTAAATGAATACTTACAAGTATATTCGAAAATATCTCGGTAAAATACAACTGCTATCACACAGTGTCTTCAGTTTGGACACACAAAACAAATTCGGAGTTGTATTTTGAGTCAATGACACACGCATGTCAGAAAGTTGCGAGCGAAATGAGTCAGAGATGTTATTTTTACCGATTTCCGACCCAATTACCGATTTATTATAATGCACGCTCTAATGCATGAAGCGGCGATTCAAAACGGCGAAAAAGACATAAATTATGAACTAGGCCAAGACAATTGATTTTTCGTTCTATTGCGCTCAATATGTTTTCTTCAGCATTGTTAGAGAGTACGAGGTTTTGACCTATATGATTAAATTTCTGGTGATTCGTCTGTTCTTTGGATAGTTCTGTCTTTATCGAAGAGAGCTCAAAAAAATTCCATTTTAAATAAACAATGGCTGTCAGGTTTTCTGAGACATTTCGAAATCGATTTTGAAATATAAAAAAAGGTTTAGTATGAGTAAAATAAGCTTTGTTTTCTTTTGATTGTCTCAGCTTTAACGGTGCTTGTTCACAGATGTGAGCAAAGTTGGAAGTTGAAAATTAATTTCTTTAAAGCTGCACAAACGCTGTACTTTTATGAGATACGTCATTGGAAGCAAAAGTCATTGTAAGCAAAATCATATCTAGTTTTATTCTTCAAACTGTGTATACTGTGAATGAACATGTACATTAATCAAAAAACGTGAACTGTCTTTTTAAGGTCTGTCGCATATAAAATATACATACGCAGATAGATTGACATTTTCTGAATTAATTTCGCTTTCAATAGCTACTTTAATTATACATTGAACAACAATACAAAAAAACTGAATTGTTTCACAGATATTTTATTTTGACTTTCAGATTTTCTCATCAGTGAACAAGCAAATTAAAACCATAATGTCGTACTATCTTCATGTTAAGTACTGCGTTGTTTGAGGGGCATTAAGATATATGTACTTCTGCTTTGATTCGGCACTTGTGGTTGTTAGGAGCCTTTTTCCGTAGGTGTGGATATTGCTTTTATCGTCAGTTTGTTTTATCAATTAAGTGTGCGATTTTTTTCCGGGATTGGAAGATGGTGGTCGGTGGTTTTGTGAGTACTAACTTTTCATCATCAAGCTGCGCCTTTATCGATTATGGTTAAGGTAGAATACCTTTAATCCGTCATTTTGAAAATGATTCTTACGTCGGATTTTTTTTTCTCGGCATTCATCGGTCGGGGCCTAGTCCGAATGATCCAGGCGTAGATTTTTCACGAACCTATTTACAGCTTGGAACATAAGGGTAAGTCGGGTCGGATCTATTCGAATTAAACCGAATAGGTCCGGCCGCGACCGATGTATACCGAGAACGACCGAATTAATCCAACGAAAGATCGGGTTTCAAAATGGCGGATTTTGGGTATCTTACCTGAAACCCTGTCCGAATGATCAAGGCGAAGATATACCATTCTACACAATTACAGGATGGATCTTATGAGTTGCCTTTAAAGGCCCATTAAAGGAGATTAATGCTATACCAAACTATATTATTTGGTAAACCTTTTGACAGATTCAAATAGTTTTCACCAGAAAACACCAACAGCACAACTTAAATGTAAAAGTAAACCAGATATAACCCAGATTAGCAAGTTTTATAATTCATATTTCCTGATTCTTTACCTCTAACCTTGACAGTTGATACACACATTTTTTAACTGACCAACCAGAATTCGTTATTTTGAATATGTAAACAAACAGTGTGTTGATAAACATGATTGAATTAGAGACACCTATATTTCAAGCACAAAGTAACTTATTTTAAATGATTCTATTTAATAGGGTTTCAATGCATTCCTAAACTAATTCGAATGATTTTTATGAACATAATAAAAGAATTCCATATATTTTTTCAGTAAGTTATTTGTACTCCTCTCCTTTCATGTGCATTTAACTTTATTATGTATGTTCTTTGAGTCTGAAATAGCAGACGACTTTAAGACGAACCTTCATAGGAACAGAAAAACTAATTAAAATCCGTCGTAAACCTTACCAATCCCCCATATTAAATCACGTGCCTAGTCCAGATTCAAATTCTGAATTAATCAGAAAACTCTTAAAAAGAAGTGAATTGACATTTTCTTTTATTATTTGGTAGCAAACGTTATGGCAAAAGGAATAGTTCCGTAAGCCTTATGCCGTTATGCTGCAGTTCTAGGGGTGAGTTAATTTGAACTGATAGGCTAACTAAACGCTGAAGCCAATTTGGCATTAGACGGAAATCACACATTATGAGCAAGTTTCTTTCCCACCATTGTTTCCGTATGTCGTCTGAAAGACGGAATACCAACTCGGGGAGAGGGCTTTATGTTTTAGTCATTACTTAACAAACCCATACACTTACCCACATGTGCTTATGACCACTTTAGAATTTGGCACAAATCAAGATTTCTTTTTACATAACGAGTTAGTTTTCATGAGTACTAAATTCTTGCTTACATCATAAATGTCATGATTATGAAATCATTAGAATCTACGCAATTGCCGCCTGATACGAACTAAACGACAAAAGAAACATTTGTGACAAAAGGAGAAATTGCTCGATCAGAGCAATTTCTCCTTTTGTCCCAACTGTTTCCTCCATATATCACAGAAGAAATCTACATATTTTCATAAATATTTGAATGTCGTCAGTCGATTCTATCGGATTGGACCGACCATAAGGTCTAATAAGAGGGGGTGGGTTAGATATTTGAACAGGAAAAAAAATAATTACATCTAAGTGGAAAGCAATTATGCGACGATCTTCAAATTTTCTTCAACTTCTTTTGGAAAGTATTTAAGGAATGTCCGGAACAAAGCACAGGAAAATGGGGTTGTCCGAAGTCAATACCGCTGGTGCAAATGATGAGTTTGGGCAAGTTCTACCCACCAGTGGCAATCGAATATGTATTCCCTTGTTTCGATTTCTTTCAGATAAAAACAGGGGCTTTAAAGAAATATACATCTTATCCTCCCAAAGCAGAGAAATAGGGCGTATGATGCCCCCTCCCCAATCTGCACATCCAAACCCTACAATTAAACCGTTTCCGATATTTCTTGAAAAATCATATTAACACCACCCATACATATTTACCCTAATAGCGCTAGAACCGGCTTCATTCTTATGCCAACAGGTTAGATACAGGCCAGCCGCCAAATAAATTGGCGGCTGGCCTGTGATCTGACCTGTTCGCTACTGTGAGTATCTTTCCTCGTCAAAATTAACCAGACATTTAAGGTTTTGGAAAGTAGACGACACAAAAATATATTTATAAAATTACCCAGCATTCTAAGAGTGAAAGAAATAGATATATTATCCTCCCAAAGCAAAGAAATAGGGCGTATGATGCCCCCTCCCCAATCTACACGCCCTATCCAAACAACATTACCATCTTCCAATATTTCAAAAACATCTAAACACCATCCATACATTTTTATAGAACGTTAACAATATGCATTGTCAGTTGCCTGTAAATTGTGACGCTTTATTTTGGTCACTCTCCAGAAAAAAAACCTGATCGATCAAAAACAAGATTTATCAACTCAATAAGTCATTTTAGACGGGGCAAAATTAAAGCATTAACAGTTAAACATTTTATAATCCGTCGCCATTGCATAGTGGTAAAGGCGTCTGCCTCGAGACGGGGAAATCGAAGATTCGAGCCCCACGGGGAGCGACCGTAGCGTTTGTCCGGAGAACGTTTCTCGTGGGACTTGTTTCGAAATGGCCGGTTTGTGAGTCGCGAGCTAGTTAAATCTAATGGTTACCGACTTATATCCGCTAGGCGCCTGGCATTATGATAGAAGTTGGGAGGTACTTGGTATAATCAGTGAAAAGTGCCTCATAAGCCAAAGCTAGCTGGCCCTTTCAATAGGGGTGACCCTATAATAAAATAACCTTTATGTTTTTTAAACATTATGAAAAATTAAAAATAACGTCTTATACACAGTATAATACAGTTATACAATATATTATATATGAAAGGCTACGGAAAAAGACATGCCGATTAACAACCAGACAGAAGAAATGAGAAGATATAAAACTAATTGAACCTTTCTCTGAGAGTAAGACTAGCTAAAATGTGTGTTATTGAGATGTTTGCTTAATTGAATACTCTTTGGTTTGTTTGTTTTTCACTAAATTGAGAATGCTCTTCATTTGCATTTTCACTAAATTGACCTTGCTTCTCATTGCTTCTCAAAGTTTTCGCTTTAACGAACATGCATTGTAGTATTAAGTTTTCAATAAGTAGAGCAAGTTTCTTATTGCTATTTTCAAGAAATGAAGCAATTTCTTCTCTAAGATTTTCACTAAAGAGAGAATATTCCTTATTGAGATTTCTACCATAGTTAGAATGCTCCCATTCCAATAACCCCAACATTTGATTATCACGGGACCCCTTCAAAGCCCAAAACAACAACTTGTTTTTATTCCCCCCCTCCCGAAAAAAAATTCGCGAACAAAGACCTGGGGAAGAAATAAAAATAGACAAGCCCTCTAGCTCCGGTACAAAGTCGGTCGCTTCGCAACTTTGCGGTTTTTCAGACCCTTACCAAAAACGTTGCCCAATGCTTACTTCTTCGGAAACAAATCAATCTGAAAGCATGCAAGATAAGTAGAAAAGACCATTATCAAAGGATTTGCTTATAATTATTTGGATAAACTCGAAATCATTGTGGCTGAAGAAGAAATTGCTCATGCTGAGCAATTTCTTCTTCTGCCGCAATGTTTTCAGATACTATATCCCTATATCCCAAGCTGATTCCAATATAAGTTCCATGCGAAGCGATACAAACCCGTTTCTGCGCAAGTTTCATACGTAAAATGCAAAGTTATAGTGTACGCCATATACTTTAGCAAACAAAAGACCTGGGCAAATTGTACAGTATGTGCTTTTATCTATTGTAAAACAATTAAAGTAAATATATCGATCCTTATTGAAAGAAATGCGTTGAAACCAGATTCGGCTCTCAGTAAGAAAGGTATGGTACACGTTTTGGCGATATCGGGTCAGAATTAATGGATTTGAATCCGGAATATGCTATGTGAAACTTACACGAAATCGTGTTGATTCAGCTAAATAACATGAGAAATAAACATCGAAAGAAACTTCAATTCAATATGGCCACTTGTGCATCAAAACGAAGGTCTTAATTTGGTATATTTAGTGTCTTTGAAAGTGATTTAAATATGCACAAAATGGTGTCATAAACCAATATGTACAAAATCAAAAAGTAAAGAAAGTGGTATGATATGTTCATTAGATTGCAATAAATTTTAGAAATGTACACAGTTTGAGATCTATATGAAACGAAGAGCGATTTCTTTGTTAATTCTAACACAACCGCATTATCAGACTCGTGAAAACGGGTAAGCTGTTATTGCTATATTTTTGAAATGGCTTCATAGTTTTTTTTAGTAGTTAGCTGCCAGGCTGATTCACGGTTTGTCGGCGGTTTCAGCCGAGTTACCCAGCGATTATGTACTGTTTTATATTAGGGTATTTCTTACTAAATTGATTATGAGTCAGATATTACAATATAAATGAAACATTGTTTACCCGCTGTTAAATCCTAATGAGGGGACATTAGTGGCTAAGTGGTTAGAGTGCATATCTTCCTATCATAAGGCCCCTCTTAGCGTGAGTTCAAATCCCGGTGACAGCTTTCCGATTTTCAGACGAGGCAGTCTCCTGTCTTACATACGCAATGCGGATTGTACTATCCGGCTTGACCAGCCTTTATGGGTAATCGAGTGTATGGTCATCCGTCATCATAATGAGACGGGTATCTCTACAAAACTCAAATAATGTTGACGCGATGTTAAATGAACCCTGATAAACAACCATGGAACTGTAGTTGAATGGTTTTGGTGCGGTGTAAAACTCTTTTAACCCAAATAGTGCTGGAACCGACATCATGCTTATGCAAACAGATTAGATCCAGGCTAGTCTCCAAGTAAATTGGCGGCTCGCCTGTGATCTTACCCGTCTGCTACTCTGAGACTCTTTCATCAACAAAGTTAAGCAGATATTTAAGGTTTTGGAAAGTAGCCGACACATAAATCTAATTTTTATAAATTACCCAGCATTCTTAGGGTTAAACAAACATGGTACTGTGAATTGAATTGTTTAATCTTTCAGCGTCTATAGTATAACAAGCTTAATCAAATCAGTCAATATACATTGTTTTCATTAATTTAGTTGATGCTTGTTGAGCGGGAAACCACTTTATTATCATCACCCCATAGTTTGCGGTTAGGTCACGTGAGTTATTCACTTCCGATCAGGTGATTACGCATCACTCCGTCTGCTTCGAAGGGTCCGCGAAAGGTCGTCTACATGTACCGTTCCCAATGTTGTTGTAACGTCAAGCGCTTGCGTTTTCAATACTTCGCATGACTTATGCTCACAGTCGGTAATACATCGATGTTTCTTATTTAGTTTTTAGTTATGGAGTCCTTCTAAAGATCGAAGCTTCTTCATTTCAAGCTGGATGACTGTGTCCTAGAAACATAACCAGTACTCGCGCGAACATGGTTGTTTTTGGGGGGGGTTTTTTCCACATTCCGGTGCGCTTGCGCAAAAGAGGGCCAAAAGGATCCGCAATTTAAACGATTTTAAATGAGGGTGTAGCCTTACTTCCGGTCTTGATTTCGTGTGAGTGAGTATCGGCATTTACACCTTACTGCTAACGGGGATCTACGAGAGACCGACGCTCTGCCACTGCTCCACTTTCGTCCACCTTTATGCAGTATAAGTCCTGTTTCTTATGTCGTTTTCATTCTACAAGGGGGAAAGTTTTCTTTCATGGTTGTCGTTTTGCGGGTTCATTTTCTGTGTGACAAACAACGTCGAGCTTGCAAGAGATGACGACAAATACGACTTGAAATGAGCTCATCAAATGATTTGAAAGATCTGGTTTTACTTTTGATAGCACTTTATCGGAAGAGAACAAATTATACTTACTTGTCAATGTTGTTGTTGATTCACTTGTAAAAATTCATGTATACAGATAATGAAAAAGAGTTAAGTTATTTCAGTTTAAGTTTTAGTTTTAACGCCATGTCAACGATTTATCAGCTATGTCGGGAGATCGTTTACTTATTGATACTTTGAATAAATATACCAAAGGGAATAGTGTCTCAACAAAGGATCCTACACGAAGTAATAAACACATAGCCACTATTTGAGACCGTTTAAAACGATTCCCGATTCTTTCACGGTTTTCGTTTAAGGATTGTTGCTTCGGTGTTATATACTTAGTCTAGAAAAAGAAAAAAAGTGTATGGGCAAAGAACCCTACATAATGAAATGTAAACTTAGCCGCTACATGGTATTGAACAAATGGTAGAGCGTCGGTCACTGTTAGCGAGGATTCCGGGTTCGAATCCGTTTAGCTGCGAGGTGAAAATGCCGGAACTAACACACAAATCGGTGCGAGAACTATTCAAGTATCTAGGAAATATTAAGAGTGAATTTAATAAGTTACAACCATTCGTCACAATAGAAGTAAGATTCATAAGATTAACTCTTTACCAAGCGCCAAATTGTCCGCTGTCCCAAATTGGAAGAGTTTGCAGACGACATTCCAAAATCTTCTGATAGGGCGGAAAACATTGTGGGGAAAGGAGAAATGGCTCGTTCAGAGCAATTTCTTCTTTTCCCACAATGTTTTCCAAAGTCGTCTGCAACAAACTGATCAAATATCGTCATTTTTTGGTAATGGGTTAAACGAACGCGAACTATTAGATCAACGTCGATAGCATGTTGAAAGGTGAGCTCGGTTCTTATACGAACAGCTGGTTGTGTACTTGGGTGAGAAAAAATTACCCTCCAAGTGGTTCAATAGGCTAAACCCTTCATCAATATTATCTTTTTAATCCATCTAAAAAAAAGGTGATTTGAGGAACAAATGTGACGAAAGGAGAAATTGCTCGTGACGAGCAATTTCTCCTTTTTGCACATTTTGGTTCCTTACTTCCCCAATTCTCAAAAAGAAATATTTGTTTTTGAAACGTATCGTGTTTTATTTGCTGACTGTTTTAATTGAGACATTCCGCGAACTTTTGTAATGAAGGAAACATGTGAAATGACTAGTGTTATGTCTGTCTGCTGCTCCTTAGTGAAATATCGTCTGCCAGACTACAGTGCGGGGGATGTCAAAGTGTGACGTCTTTTCTCTCTTTTTTTTTTAAATTTTTTTGTTCGGTTTCTAGTTTTCAGTTAGCGACTTCGTTTGCATCGTCAGTTTATTGGTATTTCATTAGTATCAAAAACATAAAACATAGATAACAGTCCTTAACGGGCGACAGTGGTGCAGAGGTAGATCGTCGGGCTCTTGTACCGAGGGTCCGGGTTCGAATTCCGTTAGGCGAGGTGAAAATTGTCGGGACTAACGCACGAATCGGCGCGTGTACTGGTGTAGTATCCAGGAAGCAGAATCGAGAGTGATTTATCTAAGTTGTAAGAACTTAATTCTCAATCGACGTAAAATGAATAAGTTAAAACTAACTTAAACGGGCAAATTATTACTGCGTAATAAATCCTTTCCTCGCAAGTTCGTCCGGATTGCATGAGATACGGATAATCGGGGTTCGGATTAACGAGACCTTCAATATACTTGTCTTTCTCTGCGTTTCATCGTAGTTGTTATCAATTCTTTGTTTCGTTTTATTTTCTAATCAATCAGAATCTGCGATAGACTACAAGAACCGACACGTATTTCGTTTAGAAAAGTTTACAATTTTTTCTAAACAAAGCTACGATTAGATCCAAGTGTTGTGGCCATTTTGAAAATGCTCAGACATAAAGTAACTCATCTTTGTGAGGTAGACCAAGGACATTTTCTTACGCAACGAACAAAACGTCAATTTCTGAGCCCGGTTATTGTAATTCGTCAATACATTCCTCAGAGTCGCGTCAGGGGCAAGCCGAATGGGAAAAAAATCCGATTTCCTTGAAGGCCCCCCTTCCCGCCATTTTCGATCTTTTCCTCTAGCAACCACGTGGTTTTGTTGTTGTTTGGGCAAATCAGCTGGTCTCGCGCCCTACATATCGGATAAAAAAACACAAAGCGTCCTCTGTTGTCATGCGAGGCCTACTACATATTATCGGGTTATTTGAAATGACCGAGACGCACGTAAATGCGTGCACATGTTTGTTTGTTTGTTTATGTTTAAACTTATTCATCTTACATCGATTGTGAAACAAGTTCTTACAACTTAGAATAATCACTCTCGATTCTGTTTCCTGGATACATAACCAGTACACGCACCGAATGTGGATAAATGAAAGGTCGCAAGGCAGATCCCGCCACTTACGGGATCGAATCCACGACCCTCGTGTTCAGAGGCCGACGCTCTACCCCTGGACCACTGTTCTCCACACGTGTTTGGTTGTAGTCCGAAGGATCCAGACGTAGATATTTCATTTTACAGTTACAGCTTGGATCATCCGAGTTTGTTTGGTCGGTGCAGTTGTACAACGAGGTCCTCTATTATGTCTTAGTGGGTCGCGTCTTGTGTTAAAGAAACCTTAAAAACCATTGTGGGAAATAAAAACATAATGCCCTACATGAGAAATAATTGTAACAAAATGACAAATTGCTCTCTTTTTCGTAGGTGCTCGCGTCTGGTGTTGAAGACTTTAGAAACCATTGTGGGAAAGTAACATATTGCTCTACATGAGCAACCATTATGACAAAATGGTAAATTGCTCTCTGAGAGAGCAATTTTCCCCTTTTGTCACAATGGTTTCTATACAATGTATTAGTAAAGAATGAACATTTTAGTTCCGTCGTCTGCTGTTGCCTTGAATTTGGACCATTTACAAAATACCATCTGAGGAAATGGGTATGAGTGCCGGCTCATTTTGTCCAAGGACCTGGGTCCGTGATTTAACTTATGCACCGCTGCACTGGTTTATCGCAGAGCCAGTGTTACTAGGCTAGAATTTTAGATTGGACCGAAAATCCACACAAGTTCATCCCAAACTGTACCTATATGCCTGTTGCATTCGATGTATTCGCGGTTTGTAAATGTAGCACTATCAACACTCACACCTTTTTGGAAAAGCAGTGTAGATATGTTAGCAAGCATGTTGGAGGTAACTTTCTTTATTTACAGTGAAACTCTGTGTTGTTTGTACTAATTAGAACAGTTTTGCCAGTACCTACAATGAATTTACTGTGAAACCTTATGTTGTTTGTACTAGTCAGATTTTTTTTCGAGTACCAACAATAAACGTTTAATTGATTGTTAGAAAAGGAAAGTAGTGTCATCTCTCACAAATTGTGGAATCCGGTTCACAGAAACTAATCCAGAGTTACAACTTTAACGCTGAGTCATCTATTGACCTTGAAATCGGAACTCCTCAGCGAATTCCGGCAGACCTCGGTGTATCGTGTGTATGGATCAATCGGAACTCCTCGGTAAATTCCGGCAGGTCTATGTGGCCTAGCAACATCAGCCAATATTTCCTATTGTTGCTGAATACGACTCTCATCATTGACTTTGCTTTGAGAAACCAGACGCCTCTTTAATCCTTTACCAAACAATAACGACATTTGACCAGTTTGTTGCAGACGACTCTTGAAAACTTTTTGGGAAAAGGAGAAATTGCCCTTAACGAGCAATTTCTTCTTTTCCCACAATGTTTCCTTAAGATTTTTTCAATTTGGGACAGTCTAGAATTTGGCGTTTGGTAAAGGGTTAACTCGTGCACAATTTTTTTGAAGAGAGGATTTAGATGAGGCTGCCCCTATCACATGTTGAACACTTTTCTGTCGGTTAAATAAAACAATTATACGAAAATTATTCTTTACTTCCGAAATATTTGTTTTTTAACGACCTAAAAAGAACGATTGTGATGATTTATTTTGACAATGACAAACCACACACACACACAAAAAAAAAATGAAAATAGATCAAAATAATAAAAAATAAAGAAAAAATGAAAAAGAAAAAATCGTTAAGGTATCATAATATACATTATCATGGACATAGATGTTAATTTGTGATATTTCTTTTCCATACATTGCTTAACATGTTTTGTCGTATATACAATCAGGTGTAATATCAAAAGTTATGTAATATCTCCACCGAATCGATGTCATGCTCATTTCGAAAGAATGTCAATACAAAGGTTAGTAACTGAATTCTTCGACGATTCAGATCAGACTGGTATAAAGAGTAACCTGATCCGAAGCGCGTGAGACATTTATATTTAGATCAAGCGACCCGCCCCTTTTTACGTAGACCATTTATTGGTTTATTTTTTATCAGACAATATTTTTGCGCAATTTACCAGTGATATATTTTTTCTCTCTCCCTATTATTGTATTGATCGACTACAGTACAATATGGTGAACTTGTATCGTTACGAAAATATCATAAATACTTAAAAGGTGCTTTTTCACTAAAGGGAAAATTGGAAAGTCTTCCGATAGGCCAGAAAACATTGTGGGAAAAGGAGAAATTGCTCGTGACGAGCAATTTCTCCTTTTCACACAATGTTTTACAGATCCGTTTGCGACAAAGTGGTTTTATGTCGTTATTGATTGGTAATGGGTTAATGGGACCAAGGAACGGATATACACGTTGATTTATTAATTGTGTATACTGTAGTGTTATCGAGTACATTAAGTTATCGTATTAGGGTCGTTGTACGATTCGATCCAATATCCGACTTTCTCCGCACTGTTTCCAGTTAACCCATTACCAAACAACAATGATATTTAACCAGTCAGTTGCAGACGACTTTGGAAAACATCGTGGGAAAAGGAGAAATTGCTCGTCACGAGCAATTCCTCCATTTCCCACAATGTTTTCTGCCCTTATCAGTTGATTTCTTTTCAATTTCATCACATTTTGAAATGTGGTCTGCAAACTCTTTCAATTTAGGACAGTTGCAAATTTGGCGTTTGGTAAAGGGTTTAGTGGGATCTGCGACGGTGTAGTGGTAAACATTGGACGAATTTTGGTCCGGTTCGAGCCCAGATATGTTTGGCTATGTGGGGGTTAACGCCGTGTCAACAGTATTTCTATTATTTTACAGCCTTCTTGTAAACATATGTAATTCGTCCAAATTCAATGCAACAGCAAACGGTAATGGTAAACTCAAACTTTTAAGTTTTTTGTAATTAAATATGCAAACCATTATGGCGTATGTATAAATTGCTCATCATGAGCAATATATCCCTTTGTCACAATGGCTTTTTTGATACCTTTTAATCGGCTTTATAAACAAAGAGGGTTATTTTACGGCTTGTTCCCCAGCTCTGTTTTCTGTATTGGGTTACATTTAACCCATTACCAAACAATAACGACATTTGACGACCTTTTGCAGACGAGCAATTTCTCCTTTTCCCTCATTGTTTTCTGTCCTAGGAGAAGATTGTTTTTTCAATTCCATCACATTTTGGAATGTCGTCTGCAAACTCTTTCAATTTGGGACAGTCGAAAATTTGGCCTTTGGGAAAGGGCTATACAATGGGACAGTTCGATAAACGAAACAGGATTTTTTTTCTTCCCGTATTTTAATACTGTAGTGTCAATAAGTGCTGTACTATATGATCCACTGAATTGTACAATGGGAAACCCCTCGAGGCTTTGTTCATCCTCAGGCGCGGTGTTTTTCCTTCGATTTACTAATCCACTCCCCTCACATCTGATAATATGATGGTCCAAATTGGAAATAGCAGCAGTAGACGACAAAATGAAAAAAAGTTACTTAGATGCCAAGGTATTTGATAGAAACAACTCTGACAAAAGTAAAGATTGCTCATTAAGAGCAATTTCTTCTTTTCCTTTAAAGTTTTTTCAATCGCCTGCTATAGATGCATTAAGATGCACTTGAGTACGTTTGTGGTTTAATTTCTCTTGATATTAACCACCTCCATCATAAGTTCTTGTGCAAATTCTTGTAAAGATTTGATGACGAAAACAAGAAAACCATCATATCCTTCAATGATCTAACGTTCGATTTCCGCTGTTATTGTGCTCACAGTTAACCCTTATAGTGCTGGGTCAATTTTTATGAATCCTTTTTTGTGTCGTCTGCTCTCCAAAACCTTAAATATCTGCATAATTTTGATGAGGAAAGATACCCGGAGTTGCAAATAGGTTAGATCACAGGCCAGCCGCCAATTTACTTGGCGGCTGGCCTGGATCTAACCTGTTTGCATAAGCATGAAGTCGGTTCCAGCACTATAAGGGTTAAAAAAAAAATTGTCACGAAGTTGATTCCTTTTTATCATATCTTCTATGTAATTGCGTTAAAGCATATTTACCCGCGACAATGAGCTGGAATCGCGCATTTTCCCAACTGCTTGTCGTTGTCCGCAACTCGCGGGTGTTACAATTGAATACACTAACCAAATGGTCTACCTTCAAATCCAAACGTTTATATTTTTAAGTTATTATGTATTGATTAGTCCAGAGTTCTGGTCTCTGCTATTGCTATAACGACTGAGCGAGGCACAATAAATGTCCTAATGTTGAAAAAAAAAAACCTTAGATGACGGATCATTATTGAGACTATATGTATTGATGATTTATTGTAGTAAGCAACATATGTTGTTAAACATGTTCCTTGTATCAGTGTTGAAATATATGTATGTTTATGTTAAAAACGTACGTGGTTAACACATACGTTTTTAACATAAACATACATACATTTAGCCTGTTTGTGTGACGAAATATGTTTGTACGTATGAGTCAATAACATGCTGTCCGTCACACTTTACTGTTGGCTCAGTCGGCAACGTGTCTGACTTGCAAAAGAAGGATTATGGGTTCGAGATCCGTCTTGGTCGATATTCCTTTTAACATCCTATAATGTTAATTCATTATGATTTAGTTATATCTCGCAATAAATCGATTATGTCCAAGTGGGAAAAGGGTCAGCTGCTTGAAAAAAAAAGTGCAGTACTGGCGAGGAAATAGAAGGACCATAGATAGGTGTTCAGACCGCCACGATATGACTTAAGTATTGTTGAAAACGGCGTTAAACACCAATCCAATTAAATTACTACTAAATCTACTACCCCGTTATTAGATAATGTATGGGGTTTTGCACTTGCAACAGAAAATATAACAAACTCTCGACAGAAACTATGAAGAAAACTGAAAGGCAAAACATATTCAAGCATTTAATCTTCTACGTACAGAACTAGTTTAACCATTTTAACCATTTACCAAACGCCAAAATTTCAACTGTCCCAAATTGAAAAAGATTGCAGACGACATTTCAAAATGTAATGAAATTGAAAATAATCTTCTGATATGGCAGAAAACATTGCCGGAAAATGAGAAATTGCTCGATAAGAGAAATGTATCCTTTTACTACAATATTTTCCAGAGTCCCCTGCAACAAACTGGTCAAATGTCATCACTGTTTGGTAATGGGACAAGCGATTTCATAACAAGGCTCAAAAGCCTATTTGGTGGCATGTGTGCTTCGTTCTACAGGGATACAGAGCTCGACAGTTATTCCTTTCGACGTTTTTATGACATCTTCGCGAAATGAAGCTCCCCATCGTTCGACTATGTTCATGAAGGAAAGCAGTCAACTGTTTTGAAAGAATATCACGCTGTGTAGTCGTTCGAATGATCCAGACGAAGATATTTCATCCTACACAGTTAAAGCTTGTATCATCCGAGTTGGCTGTATAGTTGAAGAAATGCGAGAAATACTGAAAGGTGTCCTGACATCCGTAGTTTAACTGAATAGCTGTTGAAACAACTTTAAAACCCATTTTATTTTAATCCATTGGACGATTGAAAAGGTCCTGTGCCATAATCAAGGGTGATTGTCCTCTATTGATTCGTATCATTTGGATTGATAATGTCAATATAATTAAGCACTGTTGTTTATCCTATATCCAGTACAGTTTTCCATTATTACGTATTTATAGTCATGCCTTGTATCAGTGAAGCGACGTTCAAATTATTATATTTTACTCCCTAATACCTCATTTCGAGACTTCTACTACATAAATAAAAAGAAACCACTGTGACGAAAGGATAAATTGATCGTAATGAGTAATTCATTCTTTTGTCACATTGGTTTCTGCAGAATATCATCAAGAAATACAGTGTTTGATTTAGTGCTTTTGTTTGGTCGTCGACGTTACCTTTCATTTTGGTTAAGTCACAGTATATAATTTGGAACAAATGCCAAATAACATTCATTAGGGAACAGTTTCATTGATTAACGCTTATCTGTTCAGCGAAACGTAATTAATTAAGTAAATAAAGCACTCTGTATGTAAGTAGGTTTAGATGTCTGCGCTTTTCTAATTTGCGGTTTTGCCTGGAACCAGTTGTGGAGCACGTGCTTTCTGACCTTTATGTTGCTTTGAATATTGAACCATGCAAGGCAAAAACACTATGGGCTCGGTTTTTTTTTATGAAAAAATAGTTTTCAATTCAATTCAATTATTTTGTTCGGCAAAAATCAGCACACACATGCCTTTGGCCATAATATTTCAGTAGAACATGCAAACAAAATATATATACAAATTCAATCTATCTACAATAGTATTCAAACAATACACATATACACTCATATAAATCTACATTCAAACACACATACTTATCAACTCCCTCCGAAGGAAATTTCGTACTATTTATTAACTTAGGTGGTAGTAGTTCGTACCTCAAACGTTCCTTAAACCCATTACCAAACGATAACGACATTTGACCAGTTTGCTGTAGGCGACTCTTGAAAACATTGTGGGAAAAGAGTAAATTGCTCGTTAAGAGCAATTTTGTGAAGTATGCTACTTCTGCCATGTTGAAGGAATCGCAATGAACTGAAGATAAAACATTCCGAAAGTGTCAGCATGTGCAAGACATGATTGTTAATTAAATATGCCCGATAATCGGCATACTCCGGTTTCATGTGTCCTAGTTCTTTGCAACTAGTTACCCGGAGGTCATGTTTGCGTCACTGGTTTTTGGGAGGCGCCCTCTGGCAAGACACTTCAGAAAAACCTTAGAGTCCTCCTCCTAAACTTGTGAATTCCAGAGAATGTGTAATAAAGTTGGAAAATTGTTGAAATAGCGTTGAAAGGATTATCTCACCTGTTTCTGATTTTAACTATCGCCGCTGATTTTGTGTAGCGGACTTCGGCAAGACACTTCAGAAAGACCTTAGAGCTCTCCCCTTTCACTTTTGAATCTCAGCGAATCAATAATAAAGCTTAAAATATGTGAAAAAACGGCGAAAAATCTTGATAAAAACATCTTTCAACTGTCACCCGTGTTTAGCTATGTAATCGACGTGAAACATAACGTAAAACGCTGTTCATTTCCATGCACGTGCGTGGCCCTAAACATTGATTGATTGACAGTATCGATGTTCTATTATTAGCATGGCGCGCTCTCGGTTGTTGTCACCGAATGACCTTCTGTTACGGGGTTGCAACCGCGCAGAGGTTAAATTGTTCCTACTGACATTGAAATTGCGATATATTTCTAACCCTGATCGGCCTGTGTTGTTTATTACAAGGAGTTGGATCCAATCTTCGGTTAAATTCTGATTAGTTTCCGGGTTTGAGAGAATACATCCTAGGTTTATTCCACGCTCGAATGCTTGGAGAATATATTCCAAGTCTTCTTATTTTCCAATGGAAATTTAAAGAAGAAATTGACATTAAAATATTAAGAAATAAAGACGTTTTGAGCACTGTAGACACAAACAATGTTTTTATCAAAACGACAGAGAATAAAGTGACCGTCAGACTGTTCAACAAAATAGCTAAAACTGACAAAATGATTTAATTAAACTGTCACTTATCAAATCGCTTTACTTCTTTATTTCGAAAAAAAGCAAGCATAAAAAAGCCTTTAAACAAACAATGCACACAAATTTGTTATGGACAAAGGAAGCATTTTATAAAGCTAAGCGGGTTTGATATACAACCATGATAACAATGAATAAATTTCCAATAATAACACAACAAACTAAGGCCGATCAAACACATAGGGACACGAAAGTGGATTGATCAGAAACAATGCTTATCATTGAGACGATTTTGGTTAGTGCAGTTGTTTAATTGAAGGAGTATTGCCGTTCTAAACCGTTATTTAATTTATTAATTTCTTTCAGCCAATATCCATTAACTAATCGAGGGTCTTGTGTGGCCCAGTGGTTAAGGTGTTGTAATTTAAGCCCGAGGGTCCGAGTTCGAGCCCCAACTGCATCACGAACTTTAAGGAACCGAACTTCGATGAGACATTTTGAGAGCCATAGCAAGTACTGGCTGTGGGTGACTGTGATCAAGGGGTTGATCATCTGCATCGGGACAAGACAGTGATGGGTTCGAATCCCGTGGGTAGCGCGATCAATCTTGCGATCTTTAATAAATTCACATTCTGCGTAAGTTCTGGTTATTCATCCAGGAAGCAGAATCGATAGTGATTAATCTAAGTTGTAAGAACGTGTTTCACAATAGGTGTAAATTAAATATGTATAAGCCATAACCAAACAATAACCACATTTAATCACTTTGTTCATAACGAGTTTCCTTTTCAATCAATGTTTTCTACTATCTCTGGAGATTATATTCCAGTTTTGTCATATTTTGAAATGTTGTCTGCAACTCTCTCAATTTGGGACAATCGAAAATTTGGCGTTTGGTAAGGGGTGAAACTAAAAATGCTGGTCGATCACTGAAAAGCCGTAATTAAACTCAAAATAAGTTGACACAATGTTAAAACCCATAAGAAAATGTTCTTTCATACAATTCCTCGTAATAATTACCGACCATTAAGAAAAAGTGAACCTTCAAGTGAATGTACGCGCACACAATGTATTGGGCACATATTTTATTTCCGGATACTTAACATTCCTATAGCGTGTTTTCCCACAATTGCGCGGTTAATCCGGAATCAACAGTTGGTACTCAATTGTTGTCTGCGAAAACTATGCTTACTTCATAATGCGTCTTTTAGATTCATCTGCTTTTAAAGTGTTAAGAAACCATTGTGACAGTAAGGAGGAATTGCTCAAATCGAGCAATTTCTCCTTTCTGTCACAATGGTTTTTAGGAAGTATTTTAAAGATATTATTGTCAAATGTTTAAACATTCAATAATCAAAACATTTTTTTGCAGTTGAGGTCATAAGAAATCAACGGTGGCATGGATGTGACATTTATGCGATTTTTTCCCCGAGTTAGTAAGTCCAAATAACGAGATAATTAAGTACTTATTTCGACTTACTAACCCGAAATAACGAGATAACTTAGTCGTTATTTCGAGTCAGTAAGTCGAAATAACGAGATTGTTAAGTCGTTATTTCGACTTACTATCTCGAAATAAAGAGATAATAAAGTCGTTATTACGAGTTAGTCGACCAATCAGATTCATTTACACTTTAATTAAAAGTATAATGTACCCGCGTGCGTACAAAAACAGGAGTGTTTAACATTGCATCACAGATAGATAGATAGATAGATGTTTATTAACTTAAACTTTTACAAGTTTCTCGTTATAACATATAGATATACAATATAATATACATTCACATGATCAAGGCACTCTGAAGTTAATCTCACAACATTGTTTAAACAAATCAGGGAAGATAATCCAAACTATGTAATCACATATCATTATAGGATGTCGACATTTTGAATCGATCTAACATGAAAGGCTTCATATACATATTTACCAAGATTTTTTACTATGTTCTTATTTTTTGATTGCATAAGGCTTATGAAATTAAAAACATTGCGAAACTGATAATAATATGGTTTTATATATTTCTTGCGTAATTCTTTATAAAGAGGACAAACGATGACAAAATGAAACTCATCTTCAATATCATTTGTATCACAAAAAGGGCATGTTCTCTGATGACGTTCTAATCTATTGGATCCGTATTTGCCCGATTCAATTCTTAGTCTGTGGGATGATAATCGCAATCTTGATAAAGCAATTCTATACTTTCTAGGCAAAATATCTACATAATATTCGAACTCAAAAGTGTTCTTTATATAACTATAATTCAACATTACATCATTAATACATATTTTCTGTTGGCATTCCTGTTGAAAAACATCAAAAACCCTGTTCTTAAATACTAAATGAAATTTCTTTAAATTTACTGATAATGGGTTAACCCATACATATGAAAACCCATATTCGTCCAACAAAGATTTGACGTTATAAGCCCAGTTATTTCGGTTTAAATTTGTCGAAAGTAGACATTCATAGAGCTTTTTAATTAAAATATTTTCTGTTGAAACTGTTTTACACCAAAATTTTATGATTCTAATGCGTCTATCAAGATACAACGGATAACGTCCTAATTCACTGTAAATACAATTTGTACTGGTTGACATTTTAACGTTTAAAAGAGATTTACAAAACTTCAAGTGGACCCGCTCTATTTCCTTAGATTTGCCAAATCCCGAAATTTCACACCCATAATTTAAAGTTGCGCCAACGAAAGCATCAAATAACTGACATATCACTGACGGTTTTAAATCGTACTGTTTTATTTTATACATTAATACATTAAGGGCTTTTAAACCTTTTCCAGCCAGTGTTGACTGATTCAGAGAAAATGTACCAGTGTAATTGAAAACAGTACCAAGATAATTAAAATCATTCACAGTTTCTACTAAGTTCCTATTGTAGTACCATGTTTCACCTTCCCTTAAAATACCACGCTTTCTAAACACAACGATTTTTGTTTTATCTATATTAACCTCTAGTCCCCAATTAATACAATAGGTATGTAACATATCCAGACTATGCTGTAATTCCTGTGGGCTGTTACCAAGAAGAACCATGTCATCCGCAAATAACAACAAAATAAAAGTTATATCATCTAAACCTACTCCACACAGAGGGCTATCTTGTAAAAACAATTCAAGATCATCAATAAAAAGGGCGAATAACAATGGGGACATTATCTCCCCTTGCTTTAAGCCTATTGCACACTCAAAAAAGTCAGAATATGAATGACATGCCCTTACGCAAGTTTTAACTACTGAATACATACTTCTTATAATGCGTAATGTTTTCCCTCTAACACCTAGTTTATTAAGTTTAAAGAAAAGACCGTTTAGATATACACTATCAAAGGCACGTTTCATATCAATGAAACAACAATAAAGACGACCTCTTTCATTTAAAACTTTATGAACAATAGAATTCAGTACAAATATTGCGTCAGTGGTCGATCTACCAGGCCGAAATCCAAACTGAAAATCACACTGTACGTCACTTCACATAGATTCGCTGGATACAAGGAACAATCTGCAGCCATTTGTATAAACGATGGTAAAACATACCCTCGGTTAAAATTAACCGACGGTTAAATTCGCGGTTAGGTAACCACGACGGTTAAATCGTTTGTATAAACACGTTTTACTCAACGGTAACCTTACCAGAAATGGTATGTTTTAACCCACGGTTAAAGTTACCATAAATCCCAAAATGCAACATGATCGTGACGTCATTTTCCCGCAAAGCTGTCAGGTGAAAGGTAAATATTGATTGTTTATTTAGTCTGAATGATCCAGACGTAGATATTTCATTCTCCACTTCGAGTAGGTTCACAACTGTACTTATTACGTTATCGAAAACTGCCCTACAAGAGATGAAATAACAATTGTCAAAACATGCTCGTCGTCAAATTGTGAATGGGGAAAAGAAAATTGCAACAGAAAATTATAAGGAATTAGTGTGTTAGCTACGTAAGGTAGCTAAGCTCCACATCATCACTGTGAAAGCTATCTATCAATTGAGGTATAAACCAATTTGTCTTTCCACGAACGCCACACTTCCTTCAACAAACGATCACCTGTACATGTTTATATATGTACAATGTATGTCAAATGATATACTAAGTATGAAATGTGGATTTTAAATGTGAAAGATTGTCCTTTGTTACAGTATATATGTGTTCAGAACATGATTCATGAAACATAGGGGGACCTGTGTAAGTGGATAAGGTGATGGACTCGTTACCCAAGGGTTATGGGTTCCAGGCCACTGGTTTTGTACGAATATCCTTTTACAAAACGCTTCAGAGTCCTAGCCTGGTATAGTTGCATCCCAGGAAGGGGTAATAAAACAATGTTGACACAGCTGTGAAAACCATGAGTTTCAATGTACATCTTATTACTCCATTAGGGAGTTAATGAATGGTTCAAACTAAAACAGGATTTTACAAGGCAATTAAAGAGTATAAGTTCTGCATTTTATTAATAATGCCAAAAAGGTGTTGCATTGAAACTATTGGAACAAAAGTGAACACCATTATAGCTCATGGAAATAGATTTCTTTATTTGACACACTATCTTCTATATCTTTATGCTGCAGTTGTGATAAAGGAGGTAAGCATATAGTATAAAGTTGTAAATGAAAGCATTCTTAAACAATTTGTCTTTCCATTTTTCTGAAGTTGTTTTTATATATTTTCAACTTTTTAGTTACTGAAACAGACCATACATGAATGTCGACTCAGAACACAAGTCCCTCTGTAATTCTCAGGTATAGTAAATGTATTTTGATATATTATTTTAAGTATACATGTACTATAGGTCATGGTACATATAGGAAATAAACTTTGATATATGTGTGATTGTAATATAGAAATGCATGGCAATATGGATTTTTTTATCAATGAGACAGTTTGAATGAGAAAATCTCCCTATACTTAATCAGTTGTACTTTTTCATTGTTAATTTTTTTCTACACCTATTTTTCTTTGCTTTGATTTGTTCATTTAAATACCATTATTCTTCATAATGCCTTAAATACAACTCTGTTCCCAATTCAACAAAAGGGTAAAACGAATCTTCAGGAAATAGCCATTTTAACAATGTGATAAATGCTCGTCATGATTATTTATTGTTCCTTTTTTGTCATATGAAAAGATTGTGGGAGATACCCAAATATGAGAACAAACATACATGTACATGTATTTCTAAAGACATCTAACTATTTCAGTGACTGACAATGGTTTCTATGATGAAATGTTATTGTGTCTTTGGAAGGTCTCTTTGCTTGGTATCATATGAAACAGTTTAATTACAAAGATCATTTCTTAATTGGGCCTGAGCTTCATTAAGTCTAAAGAAATACTGGGATTCCTCCTTATATATTAGGTCAGTTGGTATTTAACCATGTTGTCTGTATCACTCCCTCTAAGCATGTCAAATGTACTCTATTATCTACTTATATTTTTGATTTTGCAGAAAGCAGATATTCCAGGACAGCAGAAACTAGAGTAGACATGGAAAACTATTCTAAGAGTGTATTAAAGTGGACAACATTTCCAAGTTATTTCAATATCCATTTATGAAATATTTGAAGACAGCATACTTCAATATTTTCCTGCCAGACTACATTGTGTGTTAAATAGAGGGAATATGATGCATGCTAGGAGCCTCTGTGGCTTAAGAGTAACAAACTTGAAATTGCATGACCCTTCTCAGCATGAGTTCAAATCCCGGGTGACCGCATTTGGATCTTCATGAGATAATCTTCTGACTGACAAGAAGAATGAGGATGGTTCTATCTTGCTTCTCCAACCTTTATGGGCATTCAAGTTTGGGGTATTTCTTCCTTTAAGTGTACTGGGCATCACAACATTTCAGAAATATTGACACAATGTCAAGTCCATATAAATAAATAAACCATGCTAAACACAAATCCTTTCTGTAAAATTTATCATAAATTATATTGTACAAGCAAATTTGATAAATGTAGGTCTTTGTAATCTTCTGGACACTGTATATTGTGCTGCATCTGAAAAAAAAGAAGCATGTTCATTGAAAATTTAGTTTAAAACTTTCAAACATAGTATAAAGATTAAAAAATCATCATGAAAACATGCCATATTTTCAATTGTTAGTTATATTTGGTTAACAAAAGTGAGCAGGAGTAATGTAGTATAATCATATTTGAGGTGTTATCATTTAAGAGACTTTTTTTACCTATTCCTCATGTGATATCATCTAGATTTGGAATTCTGTCAAGTCTGTCATTTAGTTTCATGTATACAGTGGAGAGTTATGTTTTGTATAAAAGGACCTATAATAAATATTATAATCAATACATACTGTTTTTTTTTTCTCAATGCTTTAACTGCACAGTATTGTTAAGTGTTTATTGCTGTGTCAACATTTTTTCAGTTATATTACAGCTTATCTAAGTTTCACAAGAACTCAAATTCATAGAATCAGCCTCACCTGGCTTTGGGTATTGGATATGAAGGAATGGGCTGCATTTGTACCAACTATCTCCAGAGATAACACCTTTGTCAATCTGAAAATAAGAAACCCTTTTCCATCAGTCATGTGATCTATCTTAAACATATGTAACATGTGATGAAACAAACAAAAAAAAACAGGTAAATACTATGTCTTTGATCTACTATATAAGCTTTTGAGGAAATTGTCTGCCATATAAATTACAAACATCAATTCATAAAAAAGTAAATATATATTTTAATTTCAAAAGTGGAATACCTAAAGTAATTGATGTTAGATATACTCATATAAGATTAAACCCTTCCTTTTATTGTTTTACCTTTAAATGCACTTGAAGCAGAAGACAAAAGAAACCATTGTGACAATAAGTGAAATTGCTCAGCATGAGCTGCTTTAAATGTTACATTTAATTCCCAATATCATAGTCAAAGGGCATTTCTAATAATTGATGTGTCCTCATGTGATCATTTTTGGCAACACTCAAAATCCAAATTGAGGAAGAGGGTTAATACTGTTAACTCATTCCTTCATATGAACACACTGTAATGTACCTTCAGCAGAAGACCTAATCTACTGATGGTGAGTAATAGTTAGTGTCATGGACTTGAAATTGGACAACAGCTTCAACAATCGAGTCAAAACCTGATGTTCGCATATATTTTGTGTGGAGTGTCTTTGGGCAAGACTCACTTCCTAGCCTAGAACAGAACTCAGGCAACATGTACAAATGTTTAAAGAATGGTCAAAGTGATAACTCTGCCATACTGGTTCTTTGAAAGCAAAAGGAAACAATGTTATTTAAAGGTCTTTCCTTCAAGACCAATTTCTCCTTTTATCAAAATGGTATGTTACTAAGATCCCTGTCCTCTCTGTCTGGGTTAAGATCAATGAAGGCATATGGATTTTCAAACAGATTATTTCTTGACTGATATACTGAATGGAGATGGTTCTTCCTTAAGGGCAGTTAAGATTGTGGTCTTTCTCCATCTGTTAATAACCATACATCACAACAAAACTCAAATTCATTGCCACTATGTCAATCTCAAAAAAACACAATGTGACTTTTCATAAACTCATAGTTTTGTGTTTTTGGTGTGCTTTGAATTTCGACATTTCTCTAAATCCAATGGGGAAACTGGTTTTAAAGGTAATAAAAACACTGATAGGTGCTTTTTTCTAAATAAGAACTGATCTACAAATCCCTACCTTCACATGATTGTACATGAACGGCGTTACGAAGAAATGTTTTTGTTTGTTATTGTTTCGTTTTCAGCAGGAAGTCCTCGAAAGGTAGAGGATAATCCCACCCAATAAAATGTACCGGATTGATAATCGAATAGCTTTTATCAAATGTGAAAGTAGAACTTTAAACTTAAGAGAAAACGCAAATGAAGTTGCTACTGTTAATGCAGGTGCTTAATAGGCCCCATTATACGAGATCCTTTGTTGATGTCTACATGCCAAACAGTGGTCATGTCTCGTTAGTTTTTCGACACACAAATTTCGTTGATTTAAACAATAAACAATGGTCTTACATGTCTCGTAAGCTTCTCGATGAAAATCTGGAGGGTTTCCGTAATTTTGTTTTCCCATAGCTGGTCAGTTGGCGGTCATTTCGTCAAAAATTCGTTTGAAGCGGGGCCGAATTTACAAGATGGCGGCCATATTTAAAGCGGTAACTTTTCTGGTTAAACAACTTACCTTGGTCCTAGAGGTTGGTTACTTTTACCTGGGTTAATTCGCGGTTAAAGTTACCTGCGAGTTTTATACAATCGCTTTCTGCGTTTTAACCAGGAAATAAACCCATGGTAAGATTTAACCGTGGGTTAAACTGTTTATACAAATGGCTGCTGATTGGTCAACTAACTCGTTATAACGTCTTAACTTTCTCGTTAAGACAAGATAGGCAACACTAACTTGTCAAATAAATCTAAACGATCGGAAACTTTAACATTTGTAAACTTGTTAAGATATTTATTCAATTCAAAAACAGATTTAAGGGCTTGCCCTGCAAGAGTTTGTTGTGCATCCGAGAATGAAACCCCAGTAGTATTCACCAGACCTAGGTAAACAAAATTATTTAAAATTTCAAGGAGTGTTGTATCATAATAAAATTTCAAATTTGACGATAATCTACCACCTTTTCTAAATATCACAATTTTCGTTTTAGAGGTATTAATCTTTAATTTTCATTTCATACAATAATCATGTAATAGATTTAGACTTGACTGGAGTTTCGGAGCACTCCTAGCAAAAATAACAATATCGTCAGCATACAAAATCAAGAACATCTTAACAGTGTTTACATTAATTCCCTCTAGACCTTCTTTAATAAAAATATCTTCGATGTCTTCGATGAAACATTCAAGAGTCGTCTGCAACAAACTGGTCAAATGTCGATATTGTTTGGTTACGGGTTAACTGTTGGCTTAGTAAACGGAAAACCGCCATTTTTTAAACTTCAGTGAGCATGTATACGTTTAAAAGCCGATGTTAAATGTTAAAAACGGCGAAAAATTCATTTCAATTTGGAAAAAAGGACAAATAAGCAGCATACAGTAGTTTTTTAAGGAGTTGTTGATCTACCGTAAAATAAGTGACAACAATGTTAATCCTGTGAAAACGTGTATTTCTCAGCTCACGGAAATGCCCGAGTAGTTCCGATTGTAACCGTCGGTCAGTGTGATTATGTGTCCAAGCGGTCAGCGACCCCGAATGTTGTATTTCTGCCATTGAATAATTGGATACATGTAGATTACCTTGGCAACGTGGGGGAGGGAATCGTTTCCCATCCGGATACGAAATTTCGGTTAACACTCAACCCTTTAACAAGCGCCAAATTGTCGACTGTCCCAAATTGGAAGAGTTTGCAGACGACATTTCAAAATTTGATGAAATTGGAAAATTAACTTCTGATAGGGTGGAAAACATAGATCATGTGATCATCAACTGACAATTTTGGATAAAAAATGTTTGGTTTAACCAATTGGACCAGTTTGTTACAGATGACTTTGGAAAGCAATTTCTCCTTTTCCCGCAAAGTTTTCTACCCTATGAGAAAATAATTTTTCAGCTTAGTCACATTTTGAAATGTCGTCTGCAAATTCATTCTATTTGGGACGGTGGATATTTTGGCGTTTGGTAAAGGGTTTACCTGTTTTGAGTAAATTAGTAACCATCCTTAATTGTCATGAATCACTCAATTTCTGTCTAATTCTGTCTTTGGTGTGGTATAAAAACCTTTTTTTTTCATGTGAACATCAACAGACAATATTGGAAGAAAAATATTTGGTAAAACACCAAATGTCGATTTGATTGAATTTCTACTCTCTAAGACCCTATTTCTCTTAAGTACACATGTGCTTACCACACCGAACCTAGCGAAAATACCAACAAGTACAAATGCACTTATCTTGATGGCAGGGAGGTCCTACGTGGCCCAGTGGTTAAGGTTACAGACCTCTAACTCGGGGGTCCTGGGTTCAATTCTGATTCAATGCTGATTTCATTGTTGTTTACATTTTGCTAGATACTTAAGATCCGCGGTTTATAACTGATGAGTGATGAGTCCCAGGAAAACCGTATGATAACAGAGAAACAGTTGAAATGGCGTGTAAATGCCTCTTAATCCTTTACCAAACGCCAAATTTTCGACTGCCCCAAAATGAAAGAGTTTGCAGACGACATTTCAAAATGTGATGAAAATAAAGAAAATAATCTTCTGATAGGGCAGTTAACATTGTGGGAAAAGGAGAAATTGCTCTTTAAGATCTATTTCTTCTTTTCCGAAAATGTTTTTGAGAGTCGTCTGCAGCAAGCTGGTCAAGTGTCGTTATCGTTTGGTAATGGGTTAAACGCCTTTTAGAAAGACAAGCTTTATAAGGTGAGCGAGAGAGAGAAAAGGGTGCAGAGATCAAAGACCTCTGGTTACTCAATTATACTTAATAAACACACTTACCATTACTATTTGCGTAACGTATTTTTGTGGGTATTAGTTTTAATTTCGTTGTATTTACCCTTTCTAGGGATAAACCTAGTTATCCTTGTACTCTCTTATACCTTATATCAAGGCATTGCATGCAGGAAGACGTCTAAAACCACTGTGATAAAATGATGAGTTGCTCTTAAGGAGCAATTTGTCCTTTTAATCACAGTGGTTTCAGATTATCCAAAGATATAAACATTGCTAGTTGTGGGCAGTTTATCATTTTATCACAATGGTCTCCATGGCTCTTAAAAAAACTATTGCTCATTGTGGGGAATTTTTCCTTTTATCACAATAGTTTGAAACTGTCACAAAGAAAAAAAGATCATTGCTCCTAGTGAGTTTTTTTGTGGCATGGAAATGATGTTTGGGTGCAATCCACATCGCTTGTTCATCTGAGCATTTAAGTTGCCAACAATTATTTTAAGTGACTAAAATTTCCTTTGGCAAGTCACTTAAGAATCCTAGTAGAACATTATCACCAAGTGCAGGGGCCCGTTTTACTAAACAACTTACGGAAAATGTTTGCGTAAGTCATAATTGATAAACATGGATATTATCTTCAATGAAAGCACAATAGTGCAATGTGACACATCATTGGAAGCGTCTCGGAGAGACGATTCCAATGATGTGTTACTTTGCAATATTGCTTCGCCCAATATTGAAAGAAGAGGAATTGATGTTTTAGACCTATGCAAATCTTAAGCGTAAACTGTTTAGTAAAACGGTACCCTGAACTTTAAACCACTTGACCCCTCTCCATGTGGGTTTAGATCCCGGTGGTGGCATTTGGTTTTTTATCAGAGATTGTCTCTCGAATAGCTTATAGGATGCCAATGGTTCCATTCGGTTTGACCAGTCCTTTTGGTCAGTAGAGTTTGGGGCCTGCCTCCGTCAATAATACGCCGGACATCGACACATAACAGAAACACTAATGGCGCGATGCAATATACCCATGGATATAAATGATATAAATATCCGAAGGCTATTCAAGTACTGGTGAACCCGTACGTGTATACGGCTGCCGATAGCTTAATCTATTCAATGCGTATAAAAGAATTCGATCCAATCACAAAACACAGGGTCCTATTTCACCGGGAGGTCAATGTGTTGGTCTTACATCTCAGGGTCCAGGGTTCGAGTTTCACTGGTATTTCTGGTATCGTAGGAATGTCAATGGGCAAGACGCTTCAGAGCCCTAGCTCCATACTGCTTATAACAGAGCAGGGTAACTTAACACGGCGTTAACCCCAATTATAAAGAAAACAATCAAAACCGCAAAATCTTCCCTGACCTTTTTTGGCATCTAATGCAGAACCCTTTCGAAAACCAATGTGCGAGAAATGGATAGAAAAAAATGCTACTAACGTGGAAAATATGAAAATAGTAAAGAACGTACAATTTGTTTCTTTTTTTTCGGAAGGGCCATGCATGGCCGAGTGGTTTAGGTGGAGTTTCTAGGACTCAGGTGTGCCGGGTTTGAGCCCCATCCGTGCCTCTGGTTTCGTAGTTGTGTCCTTGGTTGAGACACTTCAGAGCCCAGAAAAAAAAACAGCAACGAAACTGGTAAACTTGTTGACACTAAACCCGATATAAAGAAACACGCACTAAACCATCGTGTTCAGGGGTCTACTTCGTGAGTAACGACAGATCGCATTACTACTACATATCACAGCGCGGTATAGTTTTTTGTGTACCTACGCAAGTACGCAAAGAAATAGTTCTTAAATGTTACTCCGGGAATTGATTGTGACGTGTAATAACTACAAAACAAGTTTATTCAACATTTGAATCAATATCCAGATAGGAAATAGAAAAGCGTAGAGGAGTTATTCGTAGATGGATATCTATACAAACGTGCACCTGTCGGTTTGAATGCTAGCTTGGGACGTCATTCACCACAACAACAACAACAACAACACCAACAGCAACGACGTCTCTATAGATTGCTATACCCACAATCCTTTAGCGATAGTTCACAGGTTAGTGCAAAGCGCATCTGTCGATCACAACGGCACAAAACCGCAAAATCGTCCTCTCCGATCAAAGGTCGTTAACCATATTAGGATATCGCGTAAGCAGATGGCCGAATTGAAACGGTTTGCTTACTTGATTGGTCCTTTATTATTGTTTTGACAAGGACAGCCAATCCTTAACGGGTCCTCGTGGCTTATGTGTCGGGCCTGTTACGCCTACGTTACTACCCACTTAATATAAAGGCTTGTTACCGAATTTGCATTCATTCAAAGAGCCTGGCAGAGGTAATAACTGAACGTTGTGTAAATTGGTTTAAGTTTCAATTGGAAATAAATATATTTGTGTTACCGAATTCGTATTCATTCATAAATCCTGGAAGAGGTAATATCTTAACGTTGTGTTGTAAATTGGTTGAAGTTTTCTTTGGAAATCCATATATTTTCTGTTACCGAATTCGCAATCATTCATAGAGCCTGGCAGAGGTAACATCTGAACGTTGTGTTAATTGGTTGAATTTTCAATTGGAAATATTTACATATTTTTTTCATGGAAAAGGGTTTATAACGAAACGATTTAACCTTTATAGTGTGAAAATAGACTTCATGCTTAATCAAACAGGTTAGATCACAGGCCAGCCGCCAAGTAAACTGGTGGCTAGCCTGTGATCGAACCTGTTTGCTACTCTGAGTATCGTTTCTCAGCAGCAAAGTTAAGCAGATATCTAAGGTTTTGGAAAGCAGACGAAAACACAAATCTTTAAGCAGAAAATTTACCAGCATTCTGAGATTTACATCTCAAGTGAACTTGTAATAAATAACGTCACGCGTATGCAATTGTGGAATCTGGTAAGTGGGGTATTCGATTAACGTGTAAAGCGGTTTAAACCTCAACTGGAAATTTAACTTTTACATTACTTGAAATAAATTTCGGAGCACCGTAGATAAAACACTGGATTATCGTGTAAAGCGGTTTAAAGCTTAACCCTTTACCAAACTCCAAATTTTCGACAGTCAGAATTTGAAAGAGTTTGCAGACAACATTTCAAAAAGTGATGAAATTGGAAAGTGATCTTCTGATAAAGTAAAACACTTTGTTGGAAAAAGAGAAATTGTTCGTAACGACAAAGTTTCCAAGAGCCGTCTACAATAAACTCGTCAAATGTCGTTATTGTTTGTTAATGGGTTAACTAGAAATTCAATGTTTACATTACTCGAATTGAATTTCGGAGCCCCGTTAATGTACCATTCGATTTTCGTGTAAAACGGTTTAAAGCTTAACTGGAAATAGCGTATAACAGTAGTATAAGTAGGCGTTCACTTTATACTGCCCGATTATTATATGCGTTTATGTTCACGCCACTACATTATCTAGACATTCGCTTGTCGATAGCCGAAGTGAGCATTGGTTAAATAGTATTTGACGACACCACTTCAAGTTAGTCAGTTTGGATATTATTTCTGTGACCATTTAACTCTTAATGAAGGTGTTGTGAAATAAAATATTAAATGCGGTTTATTTTTTAATGGATAATTATTTCTTCTCACTTTTGTTATACATAGGGGTGATAGTTTTTAACAATATTATAGTTTAAATACTTAGTCGCCGTATTATATGCCTACTTAAGAAAAATGGTGACAGTTAAAAGTGGGCATTAGATTTTAAAGGAATTATTTTATTCGCAATAGGTAAATATTCTATTTTTATTTTTTCTTCTACGTCTCGGAATCTTTAGTTAACGAAACAACTTTGTGAAATTGGTATTATTGATTAGTTTTCCATGGAACTTCAGGAATATTTCAGAAAGATTTTGTACCAGGATAGAGGGAAGGATTTATTCGCTTTATGTAAATACTTTCCATCCTCTGAAAATTTCGGAAAACTTTTTATTTTGTATAAACGAGATATTGAATTTTATCACTTTTAAAAACATTCTCTTGTGATCTTTAGTCTTTCGAAAAACAAATGTTGCTAAATCTATTCTAAAAATGTTTCTTCCAATTCAAATGAAAGTTTAACTTAATACGAAATTGATTTTTATATTACTGCCACTTTTTAAGTTTTTCTTAATTACCTTTTTTTTCGTTCTTTCCATATAAATTTCGAGATTTTCTCAGAGTTTATACATTGCATTGTACTGGTACTGCAAGATAGATAACTTATAAACAGTTAGGTATTGACCACAGTGTCTTTTTAAAACTTCTACCGTGGATTTGTCATGTTAAGGTATAATTGAGCGATGGATTCAACCTTCTAAAGGTGATTATTCACACATCAGACAATTTTTCAAGTTTAAATGAATTTTTCTTGAAACAATATGGGTTTTGTATTTCGCTACAATGTTTAAAAATCCATCGTATTCCGTCTCTGCTTACTTAGATATATTAACCGAATCAACTATGCATTCAGTTGCTATGTTTTCATTAAACTATTCCATCGCTTTTGGATCTGAGTACATATTTATTCATTGTATACAGGCTCTTAACCCTTTACCAAACGCCAAATTTTTGACTGTACCAAATTGAAAGAGTTTGCAGACGACATTTCAAAATGTGAAGATATTGAAAACCAATCGCCTGATATAGCAGAAAACAGTATGGTAACTGGAGAAATTCCTCTTAAAGAGCCAATTCTCCTTTTCCCACAATGTTTTCCAGAGTCGTCGGCAACAAACTAGTCAAATGTCGTTATTGTTTAGTAAATGTTGATACTTTATCTCAAACTTATATTACTTCCAATTGCTATTCTCCCGTATCTTTCGTAACACCATACGGCTTTTATACAGTTTTAAAGACATTTAATCTAAAAATCTAGGTTTCCTTAATTTGTGAGCAATCAGCTTTCACCGATTACCAAACAATAATGACATTTGACCCCTTTGTTGAAAGGCGAATCTGGAAAACATTGTGGGAAAAGATGAAATTGCTCGTAACGAGCAATTTCTCCTTTTCTCACAATGTTTTCTACTCTATCTGAAGTTTAAGCCATTACCAAACAATAACGACGTTTGATCAGTGTGTTGCGGACGACTCTTGAAAACATTGTGGGAAAATGAGAAATTTCTCGTTACGAGCGATTTCTCATTTTCCCACAGTGTTTTCTGCCTTCCAGGTTCATCCCATTTTGAAATGTCGCCTGCAAACTCTTTCAATTTGGGACAGTCGACAATTTGGCGTTTGGTAAAGGGCTAAATGACCTTTCTGAAAGTCTGACCTCTTCCCTCCCGCCTTTCGGACCGATATTGGCATTGACCCGGGAGTAATGTTACTCCACTGACCGCACTGGTCAGTAGTCCAGTTTTCCAATGGTCAGTCGGTCGTTGACCATTGGATTTCCCCGCGTCCATCGCTTTCGCCAATCCACAATGCCATTATCCTTTCACAATCCACATTATCCTTTCGCAAAGTCTTGTTGACTTATACTGACGTAGATTCTATGTTCAAAAATACTTTACTGTTCTTTTTTTTTTCAATTCATGGTGCTTGTCATAATCATATGTTGATATGTAATCAACAATATGTATGTTATGCTAATAAACGTTCGAACTTGAACTCGTTGAACGTGTTGATACTTTTGAAAGTGTCGTAATCTGTTGCTTCTAAATAATGTATTTTTCAAAGATCTATCATCATTATACAAACTTTCCACTTTCGGTTTGCGAGGAAATATAGGACAAGGGAACTACTTCTAAAGGGAGAAAATTATAACGTGCTTTCATGGGTGAAATATGTATATGGCTACTTTCAATAATTTTCAGAAAACGTCTCAATCAAATGTGTGAAATATTGCGATAGATTCTGAATTGATTTACCGGGCTATGCAAATAAAAATACAAAACTCGAGGAGGAATCTGGGTTTTATACATAATCAGAATTCGAATCATTCTAAATGACTTATACAAATACGGTACATCGTCATTTTTAACAATATCATTACAAAATAATGATTTGTCATGGGCTCGAATCGAGTTGAGACATAAATCACAGATTAGTCGACTCATGTTGTGTAGTCACATCTGTATCTACCCACACTCATCACATGTTTCCTTTAAAGGTGCTTGTTCACATATAAGACAATTTGCAAGTCTGAATTAATTGTCGTTGAAATAATACAGTTTTTGTATCACGGTACATTTATATAACTTTACTATATTTTACTCATCGCTAATATCTTGTCCTTTCATAACATCATTACTATATCAAATGAATTCTGTTATTTTTGCAATATGCAAATGACTTTGTATAACGTTGCAAATAGAATGTTTGTATCGTGCTGTATAGTATTCGACAAAAAAAAGGTTACTGAACGCAAATTTGATTCAAATCTTTTAAAATATCTTAATATGCACAGACGGTATGCGATGGATTTCAAAACCGTTGTTATGATTTTGGATCTGAACACATATTGTTTTCATTTTGTTTCATTGTAAAAATGCTCTGAATTCTTTAAATGCTCTAAATATAAACTATTTTTTGATTCCCATGTTAATTTTTCAGAACGTCACACACATCGGTACAGATGCTATATAGTTTTAAGTTTTTAAGAAATTGATATCAAACATTCCTTAATTTTGTGAATATACACCTTTAAATCAGCTTTCATTTCTTATCTACCGAAATCAAACAGTGAACATTCTACGTACTTTCATTTTGAAGTAAACAGTGTTGGTTACCATTATCTATATTTCTAGGAAGGAGGGTGGGGGACTTTACATTGAACAGAACATATTTTATTAAACAAGTACATAGTACATAGTCATATTATACATAGTTTGTACAAAGTATTATACCATGTGGATTTTAAGGAAAGTTATACTAAACACGTAAAACAATATTTGATTATCAAAGAGTGAAGAAATAAGTAAAAATAGGTAATTAAGATTGTTGTGTATGATTATGAACGCTTAAGAATAGTTGACGTACATTGTCGAATGCTATATGGGATCGATTGACCAGGGTTCGAATTCTAATAGAGGCATATCATTTCATTGTAGAGTATATTTTGTAAGGGCACCGTTTCTCTTATAGTGAGAGATTGACAAGGAGGCAGTCAATAATTCTACGATTTGTTATTGCCAATGGAAAGGATGATAAACAAATGATAAATTCAAAAAGAAAAAGAAAACGAAAAAACGAAGGAACCGTAAATGTTTGCCTATGACTTGCGTTTTGTACACATGTATATCAAAGTATTCCTATGTTTTAAAAGGTACGGTTCAGGGTCGTTAGGAAAAGAATTTTGTTCTATATAGAAAAGAAAATCATACGAGGAATTTCTCCTTGTTTCATATGATATTTTTGTTATCTTGTATGTCAAAAGATAATATTGTCTGGTTTGGAAGAATATTTTTTTATTACCGTAGTTTCTTTTTATCTATCCAATTATTCAAATTTTCATCTATAATGCTTTTGTTATATTAGAAAAACCAACAATCAAATTTCCCATTACATGTAGCTTATATATAGACATTTTGTTCAAAATATCACAAATATACTCATATAAAAAAGTTTTCTCTGTAAAAAATCTTTTTTCTTTTTACATGTTTATGAACTATATTGTCTAGGGTTTTTTTTAAATTCAAATGAAATTCTTTCCTTTTTGTAACAATCTCTTTTTCACATAGCCAGTAATTCAAAATCTTAATAAGAATTCTCTTGTTAAATTTAGAAAAACCCATAACCAAATTCCCCATTACATGTAGCTTATATATAAACATTTTGTCCAAAATGTCACAAATATACTCATATGAAAAAGTTCTCTCTGTAAAAAATCTTTTTTCTTTTTACATGTTTAGGAACTATATTGTCTAGGTTTTTTTTAAATTCAAATGAAATTCTTCCCTTTTTAGTAACAGTCTCTTTTTCACATAGCCAGTAATTCAAAATCTTAATGAGAATTCGTTTGTTATATTTAGAAAAACCCATAACCAAATTTCCCATTACATGTAGCTTATATATAGACATTTTTTCCAAAATGTCACAAATATACTCATATTAGATAGTTCTCTCTGTAAAAAAATCTTTTTTCTTTTTACATGTTTATGAACTATATTGTCTAGTTGTTTTTTTTATTCAAATGAGATTCTTTCCTTTTTGTAACAATCAATTTCACATAGCCAGTAATTCAAAATCTTAATGAGAATTCGTTTGTTATATTTAGAAAAACCCATAACCAAATTTCCCATTACATGTAGCTTATATATAGGCATATTTTCCAAAATGTCACAAATATACTCATATGAAATAGTTCTCTCTGTAAAAAATCTTTTTTTCTTTTTACATGTTTATGAACTATATTGTCTAGTTTTTCTTAAAATTCAAATGAAATTCTTTCCTTTTTAGTAACAGTCTCTTTTTCACATAGCCAGTAATTCAAAATCTTAATGAGAATTCGTTTGTTATATTTAGAAAAACCCATAACCAAATTTCCCATTACATGTAGCTTATATATAGACATTTTTTCCAAAATGTCACAAATATACTCATATTAGATAGTTCTCTCTGTAAAAAAATCTTTTTTCTTTTTACATGTTTATGAACTATATTGTCTAGTTGTTTTTTTTATTCAAATGAGATTCTTTCCTTTTTGTAACAATCAATTTCACATAGCCAGTAATTCAAAATCTTAATGAGAATTCGTTCGTTATATTTAGAAAAACCCATAACCAAATTTCCCATTACATGTAGCTTATATATAGGCATATTTTCCAAAATGTCACAAATATACTCATATGAAATAGTTTTCTCTGTAAAAAATCTTTTTTCTTTTTACATGTTTATGAACTATATTGTTTATTTTTTTTCTAAAAATCCAAATGAGATTCTTTCCTTTTTAGTAACAGTCTCTTTTTCACATAGCCAGTAATTCAAAATCTTAATAAGAATTCGTTTGTCAAATTTAGAAAAACCCATAACCAAATTCCCCATTACATGTACCTTATATATTTAAATACACAAAATCACAAATATACTCATATGAAATAGTTTTCTCTGTAAAAAATCTTTTTTCTTTTTACATGTTTATGAACTATATTGTCTAGTTGTTTTTTTTATTCAAATGAGATTCTTTCCTTTTTGTAACAATCAATTTCACATAGCCAGTAATTCAAAATCTTATCGAGAATTCTCTTGTTATATTTAGAAAAACCCTCAACCAAAGTCCCCATTACATGTACCTTATAAATATCTTCCGTGCACAGTGACACCATATGTTGAAATCACGATTGACCTATTACATACAGGTAAAAATATATCTCACGAAATCGGCTTTTATCGATAACGTTAGGAAATTGGCCCTGCAAGCTTAAAGTTAAGGGTCGCGTCAGATCAGTACTTTTGATGTACGTCCTGATCTTGAACGCTACTATTTTACTCTTTTTTTAAATTTGTCTTTATATCCTTTTTGCGGATTTAGTTAAATCTTATTTCTTTCACATCGATTGTGACGGAAGCTTGAATTTTATTAAATTCGCTCTCGATGATTTCTTCCTTGCTACGTTACCAGCACTCGCGCCATTTTGTGGGCTAGACACGGTAGTTTCACCTAGCCGCTAACGTGGATCGAACCCTGGACTCTCGGGACCAGAAGGTCTTTCACTGCACCACTGTTACCCAGAATGGTGAATTTGAATCAAGGCTATGTTAAATACTTATCTGTTTTACCCTCTGCCAAACGCCAAATTCTCGACTGTCCCAAATTGAAAGAGTTTCAAGACGACATTTAAAAATGTGAAGATATTGAAAAATATTCTGACAGGACAGAAAACATTGTGGGAAAAGGAGAAATTACTCGTTACGAGCAATTTTCCTTTTCACACAATGTTTTCCAGAGTCGTCTGCAACAAACTGGTCAAATGTCGTTATTGTTTGGTAATGTGTTTAACATTTTCACCTGCTGTATCGTTTAATTCGGACCTGTCACAAACTTCCATATGGGGTAATGGTTTAAATAGAAAATATATAGATCTGACGAGCACACGCCAGTGTGCGGTTTATCATCCGGGTTCCGATTTTCGGGGGTTAGGGTTTTCCAAGTTTGGGTGAAATGAAAACGAGACAACTAGAAACCTGATAAGCGAAATTGACACGGGCAGAGACACTACGCGTATTGACTGGGACGAGTTTAACTGTTTGATAGGACTTACGCTAAATCATATATATATAAATTGAGTTTATTATGATTATTATGACCGATACAGATTAATTACTCAACGAAGTGAAATTTTTATTTCAATCGAGAAAGAAACAGATGATTTTCGGTGCTAGTATTGTTTGTTTAAAACGAAATTCGGAATACAGTAAATCAAAAATAGTGAGGGTTGATAATGATTGCCGTTTAGTTAGATAAGAGCTGAATTATATGACTGTAGCGACATAGGTGACGGGGACTTGTGAGGTTACGGTATAATTTATATAAAACATAAATGTACTCGGATTTTATTGGTCGATAAAAGAACGAACCAGTTTACATCTATTAATGTCACTAGTGAGGATTTATCTGCGTCGGGTGTTTGATTCATGGGAGATGTAAGATTGGAATTAAATGATTATTTAGACACGTGAGTTTTAATTCATTTCTTTCATTTTCATATAAGAATTTACATACTGTTATACTTTCGCATAGGTTTTAGATACTGAAAGCAAAACGGAATTCTGAATTTGGAGTTTGCCTTTACAGTTGTATATCTACGTATGTACAGACGGTATTCGATGGATTTCAAAACTGTTCCAACGCTTTTAGATCCAAATACATATTTCAAATCCGGAAGCATTGAATAAGCCTTTTTACTTAATCCAGTTTGAGTATGATCAAATTCAAATTTCATCAATACCAAATGTTGTTGTTTTTTCCAGTTGGATTCTTTAAGACTGAAACCAAATACAAATCCATTGCTAACGTTGTTCTTGATTGCACCATATCCAATATTTAATGGTATTCTTGTTATGTTAACAATAGAACAGCATTTTCGGCAAACTATAAATTCGTGGCCAAATGAATTTGAGCACGCTTAAATCTCTCTAGAGCTTTTTTTGCTTTGGTTATGGCTGCTTGCTCTATCAAGGACTCAAGCTCAGACGGTTGCGTGTCTAAATAGGACAAAGGCTCGGGGTTCGAGACCCAATTATGACTATCCCATTAACAAACAATTAAGACTTTTGACCACTTCGTTAAGGACGACCCAGGAAAACAATGTGGAAAAGGAAGAAATTGTTCGTAACTATCGGAAAATCATTTTCAAATTTTGGCACATTTAGAAATGTCGTCTGCACACTCGTTCAATTTGGAACGGTAGAAAAATTTTATTTGGGAAAGGTCTATATCCTTACCAACGTGATATGGAGGCGATGCCACATGCTTTTTTCGATTCTCAACCACTTATTAAACCTGTTACTTTGGGAAAGAAGTCCGCGGCTAAGAGGAAGATTATCGATAAATTTAAGTGAAAATAGATATGGACACGGATTGACAAAAAAGATGACTGTACAGGCTGATCTGAGACGAGACGGTTAGTGTATATGAATCGAGGGGGTCTCCGTGGCCTAGTGGTAAGAGTACAGAACTTGAAATCACATGACCCCTCTCTGCGTTGGTTCAAATCCTGAGAGGGATATGGATTTTCATGAGAGGCAGTCTCCAGACTGACTTACGGAAGGCCGATGGTTCTACCCGCCTTGACCAGCCCCTATGGGCAGGTTAGTAAGGGATCTTCCTAAACCATTAAGAGTTGGGCATCGCTACATAACTGAAATAATGTTGATGTGATGTAAAAACCCATATACATACACTATGAATCGAATGGTCGCTTTGATGATTGAGACTTGTTGGCGATAATGAATTGTTTTCATTGGATAACTCCGATGAATTCAGATGGCGTAGTTATTCCGACTTTTACTTGGGCGTTAACATTCCTGTGGTTCCACGCAATAATGTTGGCACCTTTGGATGCAAACGCAAAGCAAGGCGGCATAACGTACACGTGAGATTCTTAGCCTTTTTGTTTCATAAATTATAGTTTCAAGTTAACCCGTTCCATTTGATGGATATTTGTGACTGATCCAAATTTAATGCAAAGTCAGACGGCATATAGTGTATACAGTGTATAAGGAACGACAGGCCTCTTGTAGCGAGGGTCCCGGATTCGAATCCCTGTCAGGAGAGTTCAGAATTCCCGGGGCCAATCCACACATCGGCACAAGTACTGGTTTAGTATCCAGGAAGAAGTCATTGAGAGTGGCTTTGAACAAGCTTAAGCTTCCTTCACAATCGATGTAAATAAATAAGGTAAACTGATTAACTACTTTTAAGATCCTAATGAACAATCTGACTTTTTGTCATATTGGCCTTAAAACGATACCAGCAAAATTATTTTATGCTTTTGGACGTCTGTTGATTAGTCATGAGTGCGTGTAGGTACGCACTTCACCAAATTAGTTTGCCTTTGCACCGTTAAATAGGTTAAAGGGACTACCTCACAGAGTGTGATCATTGTTTCATAAATAAAGGCGTTTAAACGGTTTATTTAATTAGCAACATAAATTTGCTTTAATATTCACTTAACGGTAACGAAAGAGGAAGAGAAGCGTATTGATACTCCAGTTTTATGTAACTGTATAGATCGGTGGTGTCGTTCTATCCTTAGCAATTATTTTATCTTAAAAATATAAAATCCCCAGTCTGTGAGAAAGTTTTTTTTAACCCACATGTATCCCCTATCAAACGACTGGATACCCAATAATATTGGCGAGTCTATCATAATTTAGAGCGTTAGTTACTTCCTTAGTTATAATCAACATGTACTGTTGATAAAATAACCCGAACCTTTAGTGATACACTTCCCCCTCAGAGTTTATAAAATAGTACAGAGAGTTCATGGATATTGGCATTTCGTCTTAAGTCTTAACTACTAATATTTCCAACCCACTCTTTTCCGCATCTGATGCAGGATGCTTCACAAAACGCCGTGACAAAATGAGATATTGCTCGTAATGAGACAACACTTTCTTAAAAGGCAAATCAAGGGTTCAGTGCAATACTATAGTAAATGCTTCATGTTTATGAAGCACTTATACTATAGTCTTGTATTGAACCCTCGAAATGTGTATGTTATTTTTGCTTTCAATTTGAGACCAGCCCTTAGTTCGAAATGGGAGAATTGATTTAACTTGTATATGTGCATACATGTACATTGTACATGCATATGCGTGTCCTATATTAATTCTCTACTTTATGTATGCCAAGTAACGCGTTGGAAGGGAAATGCTTTCGTAACAACAGGAAATGCGAATGCATTCTGTGATATAGTTACCAATCCGTTATGTGATTTTGTAAATGTGTTAAATGTGTATAATGATGAATACGGTGTTTTTCTTATTAAATATCTCTTTTTCACGATATGACAAAGTAGTTCAAGTGGTATTTTACGCCAATTCATGATCAAGTTAGTAAGTGAGTAAATAGTTTATTATTGTGATATATGCATATCTTTCACATCGAGGTACAGTGTAGCCATGTTTAACCGGACCCCGATTATCCGGATGTCTCGCAATCCGAACAAAATTGTAAGGGAACGGAATTATTGGACCAGTTTATTGCAGACGACTTTTGAAAACATTGTGGATAAAGGAGAAATTGCTCGTGACGAGCATTTTCTCCTTTTCCCACAATGTTTTCTGCCATATCAGAAGACTATCTTTGAATTTCATCATGTTTTGATATGTCTTCTGCAAACTCTTTCAATTTGGGACGGTCGACAATTTGGCGTTTGCTAAAGGGTTATAAGTATACACCGCTCATACAGACCGTTTATGTCTTAATGTGAATAAGAACATGCTCTGCTTCGTTAGTCCGGATTATTCGGTAAACCGGACATTTTGTCAGGAACGGACGTGTTCGGATAAACGAGGGTTCACTGTAGTTATAAAATACAAAGTCAATTTTAAGCACCCTTCCAGAAGACCTATAAGTACCATCATTTATTCTTCCTAGATGCTGATTTCTTATCATTACTCGCCTTTAAACATCGGACAACCTTTTGGACTTGTTTTCGACCATGTGTACTTTAAAATTGACGGGACCCGAAATGCACTAAACAAAATGTTTGCAAAATGTTTCCCAAATTCGTTTGCGGTTACGAGGAATTTGATAACCCATTGCATTGCTCCGCATGTTAACTCTTGAGCTTGGAGATATCTGCCAACATGTGGGAGAAAACATGTGGGAGAGAAAAGACGAATACTTTTTAATGAAATGAATACGAAAATGTTTTGTTTTTGGATATTCTTTCGTTAAATTGTAATCAGATCACTATTTTATCATAATTATGTGATATGTACTTGCGATTCTTGTGTAGAATGGTCACATGTTTTTTTTTCTATTTATTTTTTTTTTATTTTTTTTATTTTTTTAGTTTTACATTTCTTCTTCTCTTGTGTACTTTTCATGCACTTGTATGTACTTTGTCTATACTTTCTGTACTCCATTTATGATGTGAAACATGTGGTTTTAATAGAAACCTTCATAATCCCATCGTTATACTTTACAAGCACCAACACCTTTTTTTCTAAATGTAACATGTCTACCAACCAAGTTGAAAAGACGAATTTCAATCTGTTCCATTTGCTAAACAAATTACTAAACATACAGGCCTGCTATCCTGGGTGTTTCATTTCATTTTTGTACAAACAGTTGCACAAGTTATATAGCTGTGCAACTATTCAGCATCGTTTCTGACACACCTACATCGTTAGTGATTGTGCGCCAGAAATACTGCGAAAGCATTAATCACACGTGTAATACTTCAATATTCACGCTCGATATCAGCATGGAATTTTCTTTTTATCTTTTCAGTAAAAACAAAGTTTGAACACTGATCGTCAAAACCTCGCAATATGGCGAATCTGTATTAATCTAACAGAACCATCAATACAATCGCACCAACTACCGTACACAGTGTCGTACACGAAATCGTACATAGAATCGTGACCACAACCTCACAGACAACCCTACAGTCGACCAACCATCATCATGTTGTCCTCTGCAGACATGAGAGAGTTTGATACTACCCTGCAAAACGCGGTGGATGAAGGTACAAAGACTGGGTCCATCACTCCAATTGTGAAGCAGGTAATTCGATTGGTGTATTTTGTGTGGCTAAAACTTGAAATCCACTCAGTCTATTTTGTTGACGATAGTGAATATATACGTGAATGAATAAGTAGATAATTAATCAATCAAAAAATAAATCGACCAACTGAAAAAAGGATTAATCAATCGATCAATCAATTAAGGAAACAATCAATCGATCGATCGATATTTCATATAATCAATCAATCAAACAATCAATATCAATATCTATACAAATATAAGACGAATTCAACGTAGCTATGAAACAAGTTCTTATAACTTACACCAATCACTTTCGATTCTGCACTCTGGATACATGATCAGTTCTTCCGCCGATTTTGGATTCACGAAAGTTTTCAAGCCTACTAGAATAAACAGACATGCCAATTTCTAAAATAGAAACACATGCTGATATTATGGATTACATAATAAGACAATTTCGGACACTTTAACTAATACTTCTCTTCTAATTTTGATCTGTTACATGCAAACACGATTTTAGAAACTTACTAACAAACTGATGCTCGTATTCGATGTCCATCCTATTTCACACAGAAACAAAAATGGACAATTATATATGTACCATCCATTACATACAAGCAGAATTTCGGACACTTACAAACAAACTGATACTCGTATTAGATGTCCATTCTTTCACATACAAAAGCATATTTCTGACAATTTGAAAAAAAAAATGAAACTCGCCTTCGATGTCAATTCTATTTCATACAAACAACATTTCGGACATTTCAAAATAAACTGATACTCGTCTTCGATGTCCCATCTATCACATACAAACACGTGATAGAGACATTTTAAAATACGCTGATATTTAGCCTCGACGTTCCCTCTATAACAGTCTAAGAAAATCATTTCGTTTTCCATTCAATAGGAATTGAAGTATACGATTCTGAACAGGAGAATGAATGAGGGAAAAGGGGAAATTACCCTAGATGAGGAGAAACCAAAGGGTAAAAGGGTATGTATCTTTGATCTTTGAAGACGACTTACGTCTATACTTTCAAAACATTATTTTTTAAAAAGTTTAAATCAGTGTTCCCTTTACTTTTCTTTGAAAGAAAATGTATGAAGTTTGTTTGTGGTTTTTTTTTTCTTCTGTGTTTTTCTTCTTTTTTTTTTTTTTTTTTTTTTTTTTTTTTTTTTTCATTTTATGTAATAAGACACTTTGTTAGTTGGTTGGCGTTCCTGAATAGAAATAGCTATCTCTCGTCTCTAATTTTGTTTGGAACGCAAAGAAGCGAAAAAGAAACATGTATGGCGATTATAGAGTTATTTTGAATAATCGTGTTTTGTTAGCTGTTAACTATTTATCTTATATTGACACCACAAAAGTAAACGTAGCTTTTACAAATATATGATTGTTATAACGAAATTATATTTGCAGTATCGATGCAAGATAATTTCATGTATTATATAAATGCCATTTTTCATTGCCAGTGTCTTCATTTTTGGTCAAATAGTTTTATTATCATAATTTCTTTAACCGCAAACTTTTGACGTTTTATGGATCATGGTTGTCGTCTGTGCATGATGTCTATAAATAGAATTTTGGGGTTTTCCTACAGGAGCTGACCACTGAGGAGAGAAGGAAGAAAGACAGAAGAAAGGAGCAGAATCGACGCGCGGCTGCCAGATGTCGAGAGAAAAAGAAAAAGTGCTCCGAATTGGTGCTACAGGCAAGTTTATACACCCATTCTTTGTATTAACTCTTTCTTCAATTAAAGAGTAAACATTGTGGGAAAAGGAGAAATTGCTCTTAACGAGCAATTACTCCTTTTACTACAATGTTTTATGCCCTATCAAAACATTATCTTTCACTTTCACAATATTTTGAAATGTTGTCTTCAAACTCCTTCAAATTGGGACTGTCGAAAATTTGGCGTTTGGTAAAGGGTTGAAACTAATAACAAATACGCAAATCAAGGACGGGTGAAATTTTCTGCATCCAATGTCTATTTCTCCGCACTCTATGTGACCTGTCATTTTCAGTTCACAACGCGTTGCTGTATTCGACAAAGCTGTGAATTACACAGGGATCTGTCATTAAAAACGCACATAAACATCACTAATAATTTCATCAAATCTTCGATGGACTTTATTGGCTATTTGCTTCGGGTGATATACATAAATTTCAAACGCAATTATCTTTGCAAAATCTTCAACACTTTGCTGTGTGATCCAACTGTTATTTTCATTTGACTTGACTTAACTTAATCATATAGCAGACTTTCATTTCAAAATGTATCCATGTTTAAAGATACTTCTGTTGTTAGATAGAAAACACCTCTTTGAAAAGGGAGAACATGAATGAATAGAACATGTTTTTTATTTCTTCCCAAAATCTTATATTGTGGGTACGAGACGATTCTTACGAGAACCAACAAAATAGGATTTGGATGATTTCATTAATTATAGAGACTCCAATATACCCACAAATCTCGACATTTTATTTCGACCTCGTAGAAAGCGATTGCGGGACAGACAGCTTTGGCGTCATTTTAAAAGCTTTAAACGTCAGAATCTATGAACGGTGATTATTCGATTGTCTAGCAAGGTTGGAGATGATGATATCAGCCTGTGAGTTTAGAAACGCTCTCTGGACAGATTTAACTGACATAGCTAAAACATTTAGCCCCTAAACGATTGATTCCTCCATGATGGGTTTTGAGTTTGGTCGTCATTAACAGAAAATGTAGGCGACAGTTATAAAATTGGAATAAAGAAATGAAAAGGATAAGAAAAGTAAAAATGATGAAAAAAAGTTTCAAATTCATTATCATGATGAAAGCGTACGCAGAAAAGATAAAATTAAATGATTTGTCAAAAGAAACACATTTTTTCTTAGGTCGTTTGTAACAAAAAATATACAAAAACACTTGGAGTTAAAAGCATAAAATCTATACGATACTCTCTATGTAGGCATTAAATTTTCATTTTCTAATGACAATATGTACGCAGGTACGTACTCTGCGAGAAGGTAGCTACACACATGTCTTTATCACACTCAAACCCCCGTCCCCCACCAATAGATGTCAAGGAGCTGTCAAATGAGCCGGCTGTATCCAGATAAAATGACGCGATCGGACGACCAGTCGATTATTCGGATGACGTTTGTTTTTACAGTTGGTGTTCGATTCACAGCCCCGTACGTTATAGTTAATGTCAACGTCGAGCCAACGTCAAACTTTGTATACGCGTTTGTTACTTCTGATTTTTGATGCTTTGAACGTGTTAAACTTTTTATTCTGAGGTCGATGTTATTTAATATATGGGTGCATGCTTTTGACAGCTCTTTCGTGAAACGGGGATTATAAAGATAAATTATATATAAAAATAAAGAAGAAATAGATACAAGAGATGTGTAGCGAAAACCACACACTATCAGATTAGCCTATGTAATCTGAACATAATAATTTCGGCTAAAATACTTAAAGTCGATAGTTATTAATAAATCACGTTTTGTCACGTTTAAAAAGAAAACTTTGTCTTTGAGCTAATCAAAAGAAAGAAAACTAGCATAATTGAAAAGGTCACTTCGATTTTCATGCCAAATGCTCCGTCAGTCATTGAGAAAATAATGGTCTTAAGTAGGAATATTTGTAATGGTAACGCAACATTTCGGACGCATGATAACTCAGAATATTTGCTGAAATATGCGAATGAGTACCAGACACTCTTGAAGGTTTTATGAACGGTAACAATAGTTAGGGGATCATGTGGTCAGATTTGAGAGAAAATGGCCGCCATACACTCGCTTAGGGTTTTAAAACAGGTTGATCTTTCGTTTTACTGATTTGTTTTTTCATCGGAAAACGTCTTTGATTGGGCAAGTTGGAAGGATTTCTGCGAGTATCAAGAGTTTTCCTCTGGATGGCCTAATAACCGAGATCATTCATGGAGTGTTTCGCGATTTACGGGTCAGGAAATCATTAAACACGTCATGATAATCTCGGTTATTAGGCCTTAAGGGGGAAAACTGTTGATACTCACTAAAACCTCTCCAAAATGGCCTTATGATAGGCGTTATTCGACGAAAAACATCTAATTAAGGATGATATACCTATCTGAAAACCTGAAGCGAGGGATCGGTGGCCATTTGTTTCTCAAATCTGACCACGTGATATCCTCCATTTGGTAAGACGCCCGACATATTGAAAAAATCATTACATATGTTCTACCTTAATCTGAATATCTATTGAAAGTGATAAGTCATGGTCCATTTCTTTCTTTTCCAGGAGTTCATCAATGAGCAGAACGAGAAAAAGCAACTGGAACAGGAAGTCGAGTGCCTCCGGAAGGAGAAGGCGGAGCTAGAGCGAATAATCAAAGAGCACGCCTTCATCTGTAAGCGCCCATTCACACCCACTCCTACACACACACCCTCCTACGAGGAGACTGCGACCTTCACCTTCCCACCTTGCTCCGTCCCATCCCCGAATACAGCGGAAGTCGACTTCATGCAGGACAACTCGACACCGTTTGCCTCTGACGCGTACGATGACGTTTTCAACCATGTGAACATCGCCCAGTGCATGTATCAACCCACCCCGGATATGACGTATCAGAAGGAGACATGCGCAGTCCAATCGTTTCCGGGTGGGATCGAAAACGAGATTCTGCTCCCCGACGATTTTGAGCTGTACCAGTGCTCGAACCTCGAACTCCAGATGAACAGCGGGCGCCAGTCTATAAGCGATTACGTCGATTGTGTTAACTTCATGGCTCAATGATGATGGCCGGAAGTTTAGATGGTACCGGATGTGGAAGTGATAATCTGACAACAGGTTGGAAAACATGGTTTGGCTTGTATGAGTTATGTTAGTTTTGGATCAAAAAGTCATTGAATTGCTCATATTTCTGAAACTTCAATTAACTTATATTTACCATGCGATTTAAACTCTTGTTTCTGACTTGCGTAAAGACTTGCATAGGGAAAAGCTCACTGTGACAACAGTGTTTAATATTCGTATGAGCAAATGCCAGATCTGAGATGTTTTGTTATCCTGAGGCGGGTGTAGAGAAAGGTTTGTTTCTAGGGAATCAAACAATGGAAAGAGATTTGATGTGATTGTGTATTAATACGGGAATAGTATTGTGTGTTCTGTCTCCGCGGATGAAAGTAGTTCCAGTCGGAGAGGAGTCAGTTTCATAAATGATCTCAATTAAATATATATCATAATGTGTAAAATAATAATGTAAACTGTGTATTCAAAGCTAATCATACTGTTTGCAATTATTGTCTTTGAAAATTGGTATGCATCATGAATATCAGCATCCCCATCTTTTCCGATACGAGCTTCATGAAGAGTCGATTCATTTTTCATCATTTTGACATTTTATCATTCCGATTGTATGATGTCTAACCCCGGTGAACATTTATATTTCTTTCGACTCCTACTTCTCAGCCAGCTAATGCTTGATACTTCAATAATGCAGACCTGACTTAACACAGACAACATGTGGAAACATTGTGACAAAAGGATTAATCCATGACCACACTGCTGATTGACTTTGGTTTCTGTATTAAATAAAAATCAATAACTTACCCGTTTGTTAATATGTCTTGTCAATTTGAGAATTGTTTTACATGACTTTCCTAAAATTTGACTAAGATTATGTAATAAGTAATTCCTCCCTTTGTCACAATGGTTTCTACAGACTTCTTCAGCGGATGTGTCAAATGGTGTATGCATAGGTTAATGCGAAAACGAACTGTAAGTAGTAAAGGAGGCTACCCTAGCGACTAAGCAAAGTCTGCAATTCGCTAGGGTAGTCTCCTTTACTACTGTTGGAGCACAGTATTTTTGTCTGAATAAGAAAAGCACTATGCTACTGGCCGAATCATTTCATTTAACAGAGTTATAAAACATTCCACTATCTGACACTGTCGATGCATTTCTTTTTTGTGAAAATGCCACCTTTTCTTTTTTGTGAAAATGCCACCTTTTCTTTTTTGTGAAAATGCCACCTTTTCTCGTAGCAATGGTTCTAGGTAGAGAGCTTTTCATGTATCGTCAGTGGAAAGGAGCATCTGTCTTTGTCGTTACATTGGTTTCTACCACATGTTATGACTGAAAATATTGTTGTTAGCGAATTAGAACTACTGCAAAGCGGTGCTTTCAATCTAGCCTTGTTTCAAACCCCAGTTTAAGAGCTGGATAAATCAAAAGTTTACCTGTACATATTCTTGCATCAACTCATTATGGATACGTGTAGATAGTGATAGATAATTATAATTGATGATTTTCTTTCAACCAATGCTCATGATCTAAATGTTGACCTGTGTTTATATAATAACACATAAGTTGACTTATATTGTATATAGAACATAATGCAGTTATGAATATGAATTATTTTTTAACTGTGAAATGGTTTGGTTTCATTGGGTTTCGATTGTGATTATGAAATCTGGTTTAACTGTTTACGTCTGTGAGGCACTATTTTTTATCCACCACTTGTGAATGACATGACTTCGGATAAGCCTGCGTATCTGCTTCCTAATAATATACAGTACTCGTTTTAATATTACCACTGTAGAAAAGAAAATTATGAGAACATTGTGACAAAATAAGATCGATATTTGCTCGATATATGCTCTTTCTACTCTTGTCGCAATGGTTTCAACCTAACACAACAAAGATTTGATTCCTTCTTTCAAAGTATGGTCTGTTATGACTTTTAATTTGGAAGATGGTTAAAATGTCACATAGGTGTGCATGCATTGAAAATTATGGTTAAGAAAAAGAAATTAAGTTGAAAATTTACCCTTTTTATGACATTCGTTTTTCCTTTCAAACAGTCAACACATTCAGCAGCGAGACTCTATGAAACTAAACGATTTTTATCGATTGATTCGTTTATTGATGATGCTTGTTCGACGATAATTTGCCAGTTTTTGTTCATAAATAAGTTACAGAGTGTGATAATTATATTTGGTGCAAAATGAACGGGTTGGAGAATGTTCCGGTTCTAGTCTTCAAGTGAATGTTACCTGTTAGTTAGCTTAGGGTCTATGCGATAATTAAAGTACAGTAAAATATCTATATCTCGAAGTTAATGAGACGTCATGAAAACGTTCGACACAGAGAGAGTTGGACGTTTAGATGTCTGGATTATTAAGATGTAGAAATAAAGAGAAAGAGTTTTGGTACGCCGTATTCAATTCGACTTATAGAAGCGTGTGATAGTCACGATTTCGAGATATAGATATTCCATTGTACTACATACCTCCCGCTTAGATTCGAACCCGGGTCTCATAGATTCCCACGTAGCGATAGTAACTAGCTGAATAGCCTAAGTTCGGTTGTTTTACATAAAAACTGGATTCAGTTTTTGAAATCTGAATACGTATTGATTAAAATTGTATTCTGTCAAAAAGAGTTTCTGCTCATATGTTTCTGTTAAGGTTTAATTGTCGTTTATAGATCTTCATTTTTTTTTATTTTTGCTGTAGTAAGCTGGCAATTATTTTGATACAAGGTGCCACAAGAGATTTCTTTGCTATTAAAAAGGCGTCAGACAACAGTCATAACAAGATTATAAACAAGGCTTTTGTCGGAATACTTGATTGAACCCGTTGTGACAAAAGGAAAAATTACTCGCTACGAGCACTTATTTTCTTTTGTCAGAACAGTTTGAACTCAATATCTTCTTGTAAAAGCTGTAAAAAGCATGTCTGAATATGAGTTTGTAAAAGAAAAATATTAAAGTAATTTTTTATTACATTTAGGAGTAGTATATTGTTGCAATTTATTTTTCATTGGTCAAACAATTGTCTGATTGTGCCTTAACATATATTTCATTTTACTTCAGTCGATTTCCAATACATTTTCAGCCTGCAATATTTGAAACCATAAAGACAGAATGAGATTTTGTTCGCCAACAAACTTTTCTTTCCATACCATATATGATTCCGCTAGGAATGGTCTTAAAAATGGGTTCGGTCTTTAAATTAAATCAAGTTATTGTTACAAACATAAGAATGGTCGTAAGTTTGAGCCTTTAAACAGTTTTATACCGTACTTATGATCTACGTGAATTTCTAAAGCACGATTTGAAATCATTTTAGATACATGTATGTACAATGATCTATAAAGATCTGCATTTATCTGTCAGGCGTGATTAGAAATAATTTTAAAAATGAACAGTGCCAATCGTAACTACTCGGATATTTCCGTGAGTTGAGAAATACATCTCGTATTTAAGTGTAGGGCTACAAAAAGATTTTATGTGGCAAATAACACATTTCTTGTGAGAGTCCACATTGAGTAGTTCAATGTATATGGAAGTGTTAAACATCTTTTCAAATCATACTTTCAGGTCGATAAGTCATACATAAGAGTGAAATTTCAAGTTGTAATATATATCTGTCTCCTTAATAAGATAAAATGACTAGAAATTATATTTAAGATCTCTATTTGAAAACAAAAGTACAATGGAAGTAGTCTTTCAAGAATCAATATGGTGGCTTCCTTATATAGAACAATGTAATGTATATCATATCAGAGATGTTTTCATTGGATAAACCCGTTGAGTTCAGATTGGCACAGTGCAAGAATGGTGTGCGACGGTTTGAAAGTAATGACGTCACGGGTTGTTTGTGTTCGTTACATCAAAGACAAGCTGTCAATCATCCGTACATTTTTGGGTGTTTATGTTTTTTGGTTCGCTGTTTATTTCAGGAAGCGTTTACTGCCAGAGATTTCTAGTGTTGAAGGAATAAGAATATAGGAATTAAATTGTTACAAAGGTAATTGTAAGATGCACTGTATTGATTTGTTTTCAAACAGATTCTTTTATTCTGTTTCAGCTTAAGTTTATATTGTTGGAACTCATTAGAATCGTCTCTCCGAGACGTTTTTAATGAGTACCCACAAAATAGGATTGAACAATAGGATTTTGATTTTTTGTTCACACGAGATTCCTAAATGTATTCTTTCTAGACCTGTGTATTGAACTAAAAACAAATGCAATCTAAATTTCAACGCTCCATTCTTATTTTTGACTAATTGAGCGCGCTCAATTTAAGTGCAATCTCAATGGCCCTTCATTAAGAGTCATTTAGGGTCATAATGTACGCATATCTAACATAACATACTACATGTAGATTAAGACTTCTTGGTATGCTTGCTCACTATAATACATGAAGTCTAAGACTAAGTCGAATGCTGAGTTTATGGAAGCAAGAATCATTGAGTCCGCTTCAACATTGAGCAAGCTCAAACTATGCTTAGAAATGTACACTCATCTGCAATACCTTTGTTTTACAGATACAAACTCGAGAGTCGTTACTTTATAGTAAACGTATGTTAGAAATGTAATGCTTTCTTTCAAATTGTATTTTGATATGTCCTGCGTATTTTGCTCATGTAATTCCAGGTGTGTTTAATCGCATAAAGTCATTGTTTATACATTATCAAGTTCCAAAACAAGTTTATTGCTTTGTGGGGAAAATGGTAATCAGATAGATTTAGATTTATGGAATGATTCATTTCAAATAAAACTCACTGCAATAAATGTGAATTGCACCAATGTTGGAGGCATTTACAATTGCAAACGGCACTGACAATCAAGATTAAGTTGGGAGATTTGCTTTTTATATATTTGAAGATATTGTTTGAAAAGAAAGATATTGCCCGTTTGAAGAATTTCTTCTCTATCAACAATGATTCCAAATATCTCCAGCGATACGTTTATAAATATCCACAGTTCCTTTTGTTACAGGATAACAAGCATATAAGCCTGGCAAGTGTTGTTTAGATAAGATTTTACTTTCTGTATATGCCTTTGAAGCATTGTTTTTTAAAAAGGAAACAGTTCTGCAAAGGACACTTTATTTCAGTCATGTAGACGCTGGAGGGTAAAACCAGTCTACCTATGCATGTATAACCCACGTGCCTTTTATAATCAAGTGTTAACCCTTATTGTGCTTTAACCGACTTCGTGCTTATGCAAACAGGTTAGATCCAGGCCAGCCGCCAAGTAGATTGACGGCTGGCCTGTGATCTAACCTGTTTGCTACTCTGAGTATCTTTCTTTATAAAAAATCAAGCATATATCTCAGATTTTGGAAAGCAGATGACACAAGAATATGTTTTTAGAAAATTACCGGGCATTCTAAGGGTTAACTCTTTATCACCTGCAGGTAAACTATGGTGTCTATAACAGACATTCACGGTTCGAAGATTCACGAGAATTACTTTTACATCTTGACCAGCCCTTATGGAAAGTTAAATATGATATATTGCTATATTTGGGATCAGCCTGGCATCACAAAATACCTAAGTTGTTGATGCAGAATCCCAATTAAACAAACAAACACAATTAGCAGAAGCGTTCTTGAAAACATGGAAACAAAAGTGAAATTTGCTCATAAGTTATCATTTATTTTTCTGAAATAAACACCACGTACCTGTCAGAGTGGTGGGAAATAAACAAGAGATTCTGTCAATCAGAATCTCAGTATCTAGAAGGTGCACACTAATTAATGTATGTCAATTGTTTGTATTCTTATGTTTGTACATGATGAACCGTTATGAAATAAAGAAAGATGTCAAATATTTCCATACATTCTCTGTTTGTTCTTTTCAGCCCATCTATGCTTGGGTCCCGGTTTTGGTGTTTTTTAGTTTAATGCTGCTTGTTCACAGATGTGAGAAAATTTGAAATTTATAAATTTAATTTCGTTAAAACTGTACAGTAGCTGTAGTGTTGTATGAGGCGTACTGGGCAATATCCATTGTATAATTAGATCTAAAAGTATTTAGTGCCTGTTCAAAATGGGTCATTACATATTCAGATCCCAAAGCGTTGCATCGGTTTTGAAATCGACCGGATATTGTCTGTATAAATACTAAAATATATTGACATACTCTCAAGCATTTTTGTGTTCCGTAGCCATTTTTCATTCCATACTATGCCGCAATTCAAAACCTGCATTGTTTAATTTGATTTTTGAATCTTCTCATATGTAAACAAACACTTTTAATTAGCATTATCGCTTCTGAATTTTTTCTAACGAGCCTTTGTTGGTTTAGACAAGGAAGAAAGCCTTGCAAAGTTAAGAGTCTAACAGATAAGCAATCTGAGCGGATCGGGTTTATCAAATGAAAACGCCTCTGAAATAATAGGGATGACGCCATATTGGTTCCCAGCGGAATGACGTCACTTCACTTTCGTGTTTAAAAATAGATCTTAAATGTGAAATCTAAAATGTCTTTAAATTTGATTGAGGAAACAACTTAACATGTCACAACAACAATTTTGCCATTTGGTATGAGTTACTGATATAAAGATTACTTAAAAGGATGTCCAACCCTTCCATACACATTGAACTACTTAACTTGCACGCTTAGAAAAGGTGTTAATTGGCGGATGCCGATTTACCCGAAAAATTGTAACCCTACACTTATATCCGAGGTGTATTTCACAGCTCACGGAAATACCCGAGTAGTTCCAATTGACAGATAAGACGCATTACACACTTTGTAGGTTTCCACAAAACCAATCGTAAATTGTGCATACACAATGTGGGGTCCAGGGGCCCGTTTTACTAAACAACTTACGGAAAATGTTTACGTAAGTCATACCTGATAAACATGGATAGTATCTTCAATGAAAGTACAATGTTGCAATGTGACACGTCATTGGAAGCGTCTCGGAGAGACGATTCCAATGATGTGTTACTTTGCAATATTGCTTTGCCAAATATTGAAATAAAAGGACTTGTTGTTTTGGACTTACGCAAATCTTAAGCGTAAACTGTTTAGTAAAACGGGCCCCAGATAAGTCTCCATGCTCTTTAACCCTTAGAATGCTGGATATTTTGTAAAAATAGATTTTTGTGAGGTCTTCTTTCCAAAACCTTGAATATCTGCTTAATTTTGACGAAGAAGAGACTCATAGTATCAAACAGGTTAGATCGCAGGCCAGCCGCCAATTTACTTGGCGGCTGGTCTGGATCTAACCTGTTTGCACAAGCATGAAGTCGGTTCCAGCACTATTATGCTTATAACCAATACATGTGTGTCATTTGGAAAAGCAGCGAGTCGTATCTACAGCAGCTTAGCTTCCACTAGGTATTTAAGGCACGCATTCACACTCTTGATTGGTATACGTTTCACCAGTACATAAAATTGACCAGATCATATAATCATTTTGAACATGTTTCAGCACAGGCACTGACTTACGGAATGTCGATGGTTCTACCCACCTTGACCAGCCCTTGTGGGCAGTTGAGTAAGGGGTCTTCCTCCATCATTAAGAGTCGGGCATAACTATATAACTGAAATAATGTTGATGTGATGTAAAACCCATATAAAAAGCACAGGCCACCCCGGTTTCCGTAACTTCGATAGGTATAATACATTAGACGTTGATTTTACTTTTTACACGTTCGTGCTAGTCTAACGCAGTGTCAACATAATTCTAGTTTGATAACATCTTTCCGGTATTTAACCTGTACTAGGCTGGGACTGTGACGTGCCTTGCCAGTGGCACCTGAAACGATCAAACCCTTGGACTCTCGAGTTACAGGGCCCCACCTAACCAAATGGCCACGCAAGACGAAAAAAAGTCGTTTGTTTCTATTTCACAATTTTGGATATGTGTAACATGCCCACTCGATACCCCATGTCTGCGTTTCAACGCTCTCTTACTTGTTCTTTAACCGTTAGAATGCGGGGTAGTTTTCATAAAATAGACTTTTGTGTTGTCTGCTTTCCAAAACCTTATATAAATGCATAATTTTGCTGACAAAAGGTACCCAGAGAGGCAAGCAGGTTAGATCACAGGCCAGCCGCCAATTAACTTGGCGGCTGGCCTGGATCCAACCTGTTTGCACAAGCATGAAGTCGGTTCCAGCGCTATAAGGGTTAACACCCACGACATTTTTCTTTTCAATAACTTCCACGAACAGCTAACATGAATGCGTTAGAGATATGAGTCACTTTAACTTATATAGACACCCACCAGTGAATACCCCTCTTTGTACGATTGAAACGGCGTACAGGGGCGGCAAAGTCTGATTTTGATTTGCTTGTCCGTAAATGCCTAATATTTTCCTACACTTGTCCGTTTAATGTTTATACAGTTGGGACGTTGGGCTTACCTCGACCTATTGAGAAAATCGAGATATCCGATTCGTGATATCGAGAGCAGACTGTATAATAAATATTATGTATTATAAATTTCTGTTAATATCCACTTGTCCGTCAAGGCTTGTGAACAACATAGGCAATACGGCAGAATTGACTTTGTCACACCTGGCATGTTATCAGTTATCCCGAAACACATCCTCCTATGGGTTTGATTTCGGGCGGAATCGAGTTCAAATATCTGCGTTGGACTAGTGAGACTTTCGGATTGTTAATTTTTGTAACCCTTTACGAAACGCCAAATGTTCGACTGTCCCAAATTGAAAGAGTTTCCAGACGACATTTGAAAATGCGATGAAAATGGAAAATAATCTTCTGATAGGGCATAAAACGTCTGCTTTTGCTTTGAATTTGGACCAGTAAAATGGCCCAATATTTGGAAATGGCTGCAGTACCATATATCTCAAAATAGGAAATATATTCTCGTCTGTGAAAATAAAATTCGATAAGGCTTGGAAAACGTTAACAAAGCTCATCCCGAATGAGATAAAGAAAACTTGCTAATATTCTATTCTAAAACAATCCTAAATGGCCGATAAGCACTGACTTATGTCATATACGTATTGCGCAGGTCTAATACATTAACGAAGATATCCTAGACTTCTATGAGTCATCAATATCGTTAAGCTAGTACATGTACAAAGGCAACCAGTGTCATGGAAAAAAATAATGTGCAGAACTGGCGAGGAAATATCAAATAGATCTAGCATGAATATTTCTACTGCCGTCGGTATATTAACGAAACAGTTTTAAAAAAGTCATTAAAACCAATTGTGCAAACTTAGTTTGTAAATACATGTATTCGCTTGATACTGCTTGCAGCTCAAAATATAACGACACTATTACTAGCATGTAAATTCAATTTAATAGACTTGGTCTTCTCTGAAGGGTAAGCGATTGTTCTAGGTTGACAAAGATTTATTTATCAACGTCATAACTCTTCTTTCGAAAACATTGGCGCAAAGCCAATCAGTAGAAGCTTATCTCCGTTTCTACGAAGTTGTACTTTTTCTAGACCCGGAAGACTGAATTGAACACTGTTTTATCAATGATGTCAGATATTGGATCACAACTTGTAGTACAGGTAAAGTCGAATTCGTCGTTAGCAACCATCGATACATAGGCTATTGCGTAATTGTTGTTCACGTGCTCTAAAGCTCTTTAGAGACCATTGTGACAAAGGAATCAAAGGGATCAAGTCCTTTTGATATGAAAGGAAAATGTTTGTTGTTGTTGTTGTTGTTGTTGCTGCTGCTGCTGCGTAATTGTTGTTCATGTGCTCTAAAGTTCTTTAGAGACCATTGTGACAAAGGAATCAAAGGGATCAAGTCCTTTTGATATGAAAGGAAAATGTTTGTTGTTGTTGTTGTTGTTGTTGTTGCTGCTGCTGCTGCGTAATTGTTGTTCATGTGCTCTAAAGTTCTTTAGAGACCATTGTGACAAAGGAATCAAAGGGATCAAGTCCTTTTGATATGAAAGGAAAATGTTTGTTGTTTCCGCTGCTGCTGCTGCTGCTGCTGCTGCTGCCGTCGAATGAAAAGGATCAAGTCCTCTTAATATGAAAGGAAAAGGTGGTGTTTTCGCTGCTGTTGCTCCTGAGGTTGCTGTTGTTGTCGTTGTTGTCGAATCAAAGGAATCAAGTCCTCTTAATGTGAAAGGAAAATGGTTGTTGTTGTTGTTGTTTTTTTGTTTTTTTTTGCTGCTTTTGTTGCTGCTGATGTTTTTGTCGTTGTTATCGAATCAAAAGATTAAAGTCAACTTCATATGAAAGGAATACGGTTGTTATTGTTGTTGTTGTTGTTGTTGTTTTTGCTGCTTTTGTTGCTGCTGCTGTTGTTGTCGTTGTTATCGAATCAAGGGCTAACGTCAACTTCATATGAAAGGAATACGGTTGTTGTTGTTGTTGTTGTTGTTGTTGTTGTTGTTGTTGTTGTTGTTGTTGTTGTTGTTGTTGTTGTTGTTGTTGTTGTTTCTCTCCACTTCGATTTATCTGTCGACCGCTGTTGCTTTCAAGTTTGAGCAGTCACAAATGCCAATATGGTGATACCTGGCTTTGCAGTTCATGGGCTTATGAGTAATTGTTTTATTAGTTGTAAATCAAACACATTTCGTTCTGATGTTTAATGTCAAGTTTAGTGCGATATGATAATTTGGTTTAGAGCATCATTTCCGGTGCTTACAATTATTCCAAAGGCCTTATAGCGAGATGTGACCATACAATGTCATTACGGTGAACTATCGCATAGCAGTAAATACAAAAGGCACGAAAAACCTTATTCAAACCAGGTCAAGGTTCATTTGAAATTTGATCATAATCCTTAAACTCTTTGAATCAAGTAACATTTCAAAAGAACTGCTATAAATATGATGCCCAAAACGCCGCTTAAACTGTCCAGTCAGAACAAAGGCAAACCACGTGGTCATTTACCTCATTTTGTGTGAAGTGTAATAGACTTATTTGATACAAAGACGCTTAACACAGTGTCGCACATCTCAATGTAAATCATGTGTTATGTACCCTCAACATTTCGGACTCATTTTTAGACACGACAGTTGAACATTTGTCTAAAATCGGACATCTTTGGAAATTTTCTGAACGAATAAGCGTCCGAAATTCGATGAAACCATAACACATGATCTTCCTTAATCCGACGTTCCCGCAGCATTTCGGACCAACAATTGCTGACGTAGAGTTTGCAGTGGTGCTCCAAAAAACCATTCGGACACATTGCAGGAAAAATTGCGAGCGAATAAACGCCTGAAATACGGAGAATCCATATCACGTGATATACCCGAACACATAATTACGTACATGATTCTGGTCTATGATAGGCTACCGTTTATTGTGTAGTATCGAACCCATTTCCCTACTCTTTACATTGTCAAACTATTTAAGTCCATCGTAACTAAAGAAAACTGCGTTCATGTTGAGCGCTTTTCCAAATTCATATGAATGTTAAATTGTTTTCCCCCTTTTTATGTTCTTTTTAGGGATATCTTTTCTATCAACTTGTTCTTTTTCTTCCTATCACTGTTGTTTCAATAGAGGCGTGTTGCAAAACACTAATGAAGTATACGTTTCGTTAGATAATTAAAAAAAAAATACACATTATACATTACAGTAATTAGTAATCAATGTACTTTAAATCGATCAACTCTTTCGGTTGTAAAATATATGCGTAATAAACTAATTATAGTAAACAGGGACAATTGATTTAATTGACCCAAATTGACACTTGGTGTCATCTTTGTAACAAGAGACATGGGTAGTTTAATACATGTTAACATGTTATCTACGTCCTTGTTGTAACCAACAATAAACGATAAGTAATACTAAAACGCAATTTAAATGCTTAAAATACATATCGAAAACGCGTGGGTGTTTTCCAGGGTAGATTGTCACATAGAATCGAAGAAGGCGATTGGCCCGCTTTTCGTGGGAACCCGAAAAAGTTATTTGTAGACATTTCGTGTGTAACTAGGCCGCGTTATCATATATTTTCATAATAGGTAACAAGATAGATGTCGGGTCGATCTACCCAACCCTTTCCCAAACAGCAAATTTTCGACTGTCCCAAATTGAAAGAGTTTGCAGACGACATTTTAAAATGTGATGAAATTGGAAAATAATCTTCTGATAGGCCAGAAAACATTGTGGGAAAAAGGAGAAATTGATCGTCACGAGCAATTTCTCCTTTTCCCTCAATATTTTCTAAAGTCGTCTGCAACAAAGTTGTCAAATGTCTTTATTGTGGGAAAGGGTTAACAGGTGCATGTACAAATGTGCTTTAGAGTAACGTATGTTAGATGGGTTTGTTGTGAATAACTAAGACAAATGGAGAATTTAATCATTATGAACAGACGTCCGTTCTGTCGAAACACTTTCTGAATTGTTTTCTGATGTTAACCCTTACAGTGCTTGAACTGACTTCATGATTATGCAAACAGATTAGATTGCAGGCCAGCCGTCAATTAAATTGGCAGCTGGCCGGTGATCTAAGCTGTTTGCTACTCTGCGTATCTTTCTTCGTCAAAATTGAGCAGAAATATAACGTCTTTGGAAGCAACGACACATCAACCTATTTTTAGAAAATTATCCGGCAATCTAAGGCTTAACACTTCCTCTCTGCAAGGTCGTGTACTTATTTTCTTTTAAATCGACCAGAACGCGACAACAATGAATCATGCACTAAAACGTATTCATGAGGTATTGGGAAGAAATCAGTACAAACGGCAAAAAGCGTTCCTCTTACAAGCAATATTTCTGTTTGACACATTTGTTTTATTCCTAAGCTTCGTGCACCAAAGCAAGAATATGCATTATATGATGAAACCTGTTAGAGCAAAGACCTTGATAGATTTTGCATACCAACACAAGATGTGTGTAGGAGTAAGAAAAAAAAATCGTCAAAAAACGTCAAGACATAAGGGTCGTTATCTAAGTAAATGTCTAGACTTCTCATACTTCATAAAACCGAATTTGGTTTTTCCAAATGACCCAGACATTTTGGAATGGATACCAATTGAAACAATTTTCTCTCTCTCTAATTGAAACAATTTTCTCTCTCTCTCTCTCTCTCTCTCTCTCTCTCTCTCTCTCTCTCTCTCTCTCTCTCATCTCTCTCTCTCTCCTTGCTCTCACTCTCTCTGCTCTCTCTATCTAACTCACCCTCTCTCCCTTTCCCTCTCTCTCTCTCTCTCTCTCTCTCTCTCTCTCTCTCTCTCTCTTTTCTCTCTCTCTCTCTCTCTCTCTCTCTCTCTCTCTCTCTCTCTCTCTCTCTCTCTCTCTCTCTCTCACATACACATTTTTACTCTCTTAACCAGTTTAGTTTATCAAACAGCAGACACAAACAATCAAATTGAATTGAAATAGTTACTTGAAAGTCAGCTCCGGTCATATTGGCATTGGTTAGACAAGAACGACATGGGTAGGTTGTATCTGCGACGTAATTAGGACAGATTGACTATCCATTCCCTCATATCAGAATTTGTGGTTTGGTAATTCAATTCAACTAACTTTTATTCACTCACATCCAAATCAGTCAAACATATGAGTATAGTTATCATGATATTACATTCCTTTACTTAAACAATAGCGAAACACATGTAGAAGTGTTGTAAAGAAACAGAGGTTAGTGTGGAGAAGAGACAGGATTCGGAGGGGCTATGTGCTTGTTGAGCTCACACTTCATTAGACTTCTATGAGAATTGTCCAAAACTGAAGCATCAGCAGACGACAGACAAAACCTAGTTGGAACCCGAAGGATCCAGATGTTGATATTTCGTTACTGTATCACAGTTACATACGAGTTTATTTGGAGAGAGAACACTGTTCCTTAATGATATAAAGTAGTAACCGAAAAGGGGCAACTTATCTTTTTGTCATATATGTTTCTCAAGGTTAACGTTAACTAATGAAACAGAATGAAATATCATGGAGTGTTGGTCTAATTCTACTTCTTTTGAAATATCATTGACAAGTTCATATTTCTTAACACGTTACCAAACAATAGCGTCATTTAACCATTTGTTGCAGACGACCCTTGAAAACATTATGGGAAAAGGAGAAATTGCTTATAAGAAGCATCTTTTCCTTTTCCCCCAATGTTTTCTGCCCTATCAGAAGATTATTTTTCAAATTCATCTCATTTTGAAATTTCGTCTGCAAACTCTTTCAATTTGGGACATTCGAAAATTTGGCGTTTGGTAAAGATTTAACCACGTAGGCAGCCATTGTCGTACTCCATATGTACTTCATATGTTCTAGCATCTTAAGAAACCTCTTTGACAAAGGAAGAAACTGTCCGTGAATGAAAAGACCACAGATTTTCGCAATGATTTATATCCTTTTCCATAATTTAATCATAATACTTGATCGATGTATTTCTGCTTTCAATTTCGACTAGCCAAAAAACATTCAAAGATATCGATACACCCGCATCTTTTCGTTACGAAATCGTTACGTTATTTTGGATATGCGTCTAGAGCTTGTTCCCTTTGTAAATCAGGTTTGAGTTCGGTTTCAGCGGGGCTTTTCTTCCAATTATATTGTGGCGACAGTTAACTTGAAAGGGTTGGCAGTTAGTATTTCCTTCCTCGACCACAAGAATTGCAGAAATTGTGTACAGTGTATGCCCCGAATCCCAGGATATATTTCTTTAACATTCCACATATTCATTTGTCAGACCGCTCCTCGGTTTCATAAAGGATACACGCAATTTACACTAATATCCATGTAAACTCTGGTGGAAAATTAACGACAAGAATTAATGAAATGGCAATGGGAAACTCCTCATTTTCTCCAGTTATGATATTAAATTATCTCAAAATTTCTAAACAATATCTTTTTCTCCAAATGTTTACAAATGTCCTACGCTTCTTATTTCTTTTTGAGTCGTCCGTAATTGGGAAATCGTTCGACCGTTGGACACATGCCAGTAAACCGGAAACTAAAGGTATGGTGACAACCCTGTTACTACTGCGTCAAGGTCGTTGGCCCTGTAACATTACTCCCCGTGTAATCATTCAAGCTGAACACATTGGGTTTATCCAATGAAAACACCTCGATTTTATAGGAAAGCCACCATATTGTTTCTCACCAGACTTGCGTCACCTTCCTTTCGTTTTAAAATATATATTACATTGATATAACATAATTCTTTATTGCAAAAACCGTTACAGTTTATTGCAATTTTCATATAATACAAACATTCTATGACTTTTGTTTTAAAATATAGATCTTAAATGTGGATCACGTATGGATCATTCACAGAATCCGATATGACGAAAAATCGATTAAAAGTTCAACGAAAAACATTTTTTTTTACTAGGAAGGGCACATTTTTTGCGGTTACATTCCTTGCTAATTGCCGAATTACATGATTAGCAATTGGTTTCTCCTAAATTGTATTTCATGACTATTGCTGAGAGACGTTCTCTGATTAAGGTGGATGGGTCCATGGTAGTGAAGAAGTGGGGTACAGCCGTGCAACACCAAAGTATAACAAAACGGCAAATAACGTGATAAAAGAAGGAACAACGTGCTTCAAATGACTGTTGTCTTGTTGTTTTATTTACACAAGTATAGGAATACTAAGAAACAGTCAGAAATATACATGCTTACTAATATATTGCCTTTAAGTGTGGTTAATTACAATGTATAGGCGGATAACATTGTTTAGGTTAAAGTTATGATTAAACATTTATTAATTTTTTCCATTTTTAAATTGAACTGACTTTTTAAAATAAGACACCGACTGGACTTTAAAATATTTTCTTTTGTCGTTCAATAGTGTTTATCGTGGTACAAATTCGTCCCAAACGTATTTCCTTAGACAACAAAAGGCAGATCTTTGCGTTAGAAAGGGTAGCCTGGATCACAAGCATGCGTTTTCTTTTATTTGCCATTTATTTGGACACCTTTAGGCGTACATACAAAAGCATACTTAAAGAACAATTTCCATTGTACATATACACAAAGAAGAATACTTAAGAAACGACTTCTTATCTACGTACATAAGCATATCTAAGGAACAATTTCTTATGTACGTATTGAGGAATACTTCAGAAATAAAGTCTTATGTACGTATCGAAGCATACTTAAGAAACAAAATCTTATGTACGTATCGAAGAATACTTAAGAAACAAAATCTAATGTACGTATCTAAGCATACTTAAGAAACAAAATAGTATGTACGTATCGAAGCATACTTAAGAAACAATTTCTTATAAACGTATTGAAGAACACTTTAGAAACAAAATCTTATGTACGTATCCAAGCATACTTAAGAAACAAAATAGTATGTACGTATCGATGCATACTTAAGAAACAATTTCTTATGAACGTATTGAAGAATACTTTAGAAAAAAAATCTTATGTACTTATGCAAAGCATACTTAAGGAACAATTTCTGATAAACGTATTTAAGAATACTTATGAAACAAAATCTAATGTTCTTATAGAAGCATATTTAAGAAACAATTTCTTATGTACGTATAGGAACATACATAAGAAACAATTTCTTAAGTACTTATAGAAACATACTTAAGAAACAATTTCTTATGAACGTATAGAAATACAACTAAGAAACAATTTCTTATGTACGTATAGAAGCATTCTCAAGAAACAATTTCTTATGCACGTATAGAAGCATATTTTAGAAACAATTTCTTATGCACGTATAGAAGCATATTTTAGAAACAATTTCTTATAGATGTCGAGAAACATGTTTAAAAACACAATCTTATGTACGTATAGAAGTATATTTAAGAAACAATTTCTAACGTACATATGTAAACCTTCTTAAGAAACAATTGAAACGAAATGAGAAAGTGCTTATGGTGAGAGATTTCTTATTGTTTTACAGTTATTTATCACTTTATCACACATATATTGGTAATCTACTCTAGTTTGCCAATGAGAGCCGCATTTGACGGGTGCGTATGTCCAAAACACTTGGTTTTCGACTACGATTTCTCTGCCGAGTTTCACATGTAGACGTAACGCCTTTATAAATCATGGGTTATCATAAACCATCAGAACCTGATAGTTGGTCAACTCACGCAGGGTGCACAATGTGGTTATCATTGGAAAAGGAAGGTGAAAAAATCTAGAATACCATCATGTTCGAACATAACATCGTAAATATTGATCATGTGATTCCCTCGCCTTTACTAGTTAGGTATCCAGGAAACATACCGAGCATGTTTAATCTAAGTTGTAAAAACGTATTTAGCAATAAATCAGTTCAGCAATTGATGTGAGATAAATAAGTTTACTTTGAGGTACATTTTATCGCGGACTTGACCAATTATTTTAACTTATGTAGCAGTCAATCAGTTCAGCAATCGATGTGAAATAAATAAGTTTACCTAGAGGTCCATTTTATCGCGGACTTGACCAATTATTTTCCCGGCTGATTCCGGCGCCAATAGCTCGGATCAAAGTTCAATAACCGTCAATGCACCTCGGAGCTGGCTCACATTCCGCATTTCTGTGGTGGTCATCTGAGGTCATCGTATGAAGACCTAGCGGTCACTTCTGGTCAAACATGTGCCTCGCCATAATTCAATATCTAATTTTACGAGTTGTTGGCAACATTAGGTGCCAAGTTCGTACATCAATAAAACCTCGCACGATGTCGCTTTACATTATTTCTTTACTCACTTTATTTTTGGCGTTCATCTTAACATGTCGATACGGCATTGTGTTTCATTTATAAAATGTCAGACGTTTTGGGAAAAGTATTTGAACATTACTGATTTTTAATACGCTTTATATGTAATCTTGTTCATATACTTAATGATATAGCCATTTATCTAATTGATATCACGATGTACTGTCGCTGCTTCTATATACAGTAAACTTGTGTTAAGAGGCCAGCCTATGGGACAGAGTAAATTGGCTGTTTAAGACAGGTTGGCTGCTTAACACAAATTGATTTACACTATAAATCTAACTATGGGACTTTCTGTAGTGGCTGTTTAAGGCAGGTTGGCTGCTTAAAAGGGTGGCTGCTTAACACAAGTTAGACTGTATATATATAATCTATATATTGCCACAAAGGTCTATGAACTTCTAGTGTTTATTTTAATAAAACTTAAAAACTTTCTTTACCATTAGGTTTGGTTTATTACTGTGTTTTCGTGATTTGTACTTTTTCCTCAATTCGACACAATGGCAAAAGCTGTAGCTTTATTTTTGTCCATGATGTGGCAGTTTCGCCATCTCAACTATGTCGTGGCTTAGATCTTGCTATTTTCAGTATCTTTACATTCTTTATAAACGTGCGAGTTTATGCATATCAATTGTTCCCGAAATGAGTGCTACTTTTTGACAATGCTCTTTCCTCCGCCACTAGTTTATGAATTCCTTTTGATATGGTCTGTTAAAACTTGAAATGAAGATAGACTCATCTGTTTAATCATGTTTTTTTCACAGGACTATACCAAATTGGAGAAACCTTTTGTACTTTGACGCATGTGTAATGAATATATTTGTTCATACTTTTACATGTACATGTGTATGTATATATGAGTGAATAATGAAATTAGCATTATCGTAAACTTGTTCTTGTATAATGGCTGATAGGAAAGTTTTGAGCGGTTTGTTTCGCTGCAAATTAATCACCGTTTCTCTATATTCACATTTCTTTCAACCGTCTGTGTTTATCATATGTGTGTATACTGCATCTTTCACACCTATCACCATTCACCAAGTTATTTTCGTACTTAATCAAGACTAAAAGTGCATCTGTCTGAATTGTTCTCATGTACGAACGTCTTTATTTCGAAGGCATTAGATCCAGAAGGGGTTAAAGTAAAGGAAGCATGTTTCAATACACTGAATATTTCGTCTTCCCGACTAAAACTCACGGAACTTGGCGTCAGTGTCAAAAGCGATTTCGTGGAATAATTAGTAACAGGTGTAAAAATGTTTACCATCATGTCTGTTGCACTAATTGGTCAATAACTTGACCGACTAACGGTGTTGACCATGAGTTCGTGCGTGAATGGGTACATAACTGTGTCAATCACTTGGAGATAAGTCATGCAAATGTGCTTGCTGGTGGTAAATGTGCTTTTTCACATATGTAAGAACATTTGGAAGATGAAAATTGATTTCTTTAAAATTGCGCACTGCCTGTATTGTTATGCAATACGCAATGGAGAATGGTTATTGGAGGCAACATTATATCATTTTTACTTCTTTGTAGTGTGCATATACATGTAGTAAATTTACTCGTATTTCCATCCTAAAGCGTGAAACAGTTTTTGAGATGTACCGCATACTTAAAGTGTACATACTTAGATAAATTGACGCTTCCTGAATTTATTATCGTTTCAAAAGCTTCCAAAGTACGTGTATGACAAAAAAAATCAAAAACTGTAATGTTTCAATGACATTCTACTTTGACTTTAAAATTTTCTCTCCTGTGATCAAATACCTTTGATGTCATTTTCAACATTTTTCTTTGTTATACCACAAAGGTTCACTTCTACTGCTGTAAAAGATAATTCCAAAATCGCATACTTTAGACTTAAAACCTATCTACCTAGGTCTACCTAAACCTATCATGAAAATAACTTTGTATGTTTATCATATTCTGAAAATGAGCCGAATTCGTTCGACTCAATTAAATTTACATGTATATAGTTAAGTCTTACTTTTGGTTGATAAATTATAGTTTTATGTATATGTTACTTGGGGCAGAAGCCGGAATATTCTGAAATAAACGATTGAATTAATTGAAATGAATTGGTTCCGAATTCAGAACAGTAATTATAACCTCATTTAAAATAAAACAGTATTTCAAATCGTTTTTCGTGCAATGGAATTAAATATGTTGTTAGCAGTGTTTTGATATAGTTCTTAAATTGGAAATAATAGGAAATGAAAACCTAGCATAATAATATTAACTTACAGCTGTATAAAAAAAGAAATACAATGCAGAGTTTCAACGTTTATTGAATTGGTGTTTATGCACTTTTAAACATTATTTGCGCTGTCATACGATGGCCAGTGTTTGAATACCTACTACAACATTTTATTGCCCAATTTCACCCAAAACATTTTCTAATATGGTGTTGTGCATTGTCCATTTGATCATTCACGATTTTTATTTTGATGGACGTAACTCATTACTCTTTAAAACATCATCTTGCCGCACATACAAGAATTACTCTTAGAGACCAATGTTACAAAAGCGTGATTTACCCTTTTGTAACAATGGTTCCTACCCAAAATCACAAAGGAAAGCTGTTGTTGATGGTTGTTGGTTGTTATTGTTGGTTGTTGATGGTTGTTGGTTGTTGTTGGTTGTTGTTGTTGATGGTTGTTGTTGATGTTGTTGTTGTTGTTGTTGTTGTTGTTGTTGTTGTTGTTGTTGTTGTTGTTGTTGTTGTTGTTGAAATGGCGTCTGCAAACTCTTTCAATGTGGGACTGTCGAAATTTTGGCGTTTGGTAAAGGGTTAACCAATTCATCAAAATTTAAAACGCCGTTTTGCTGGTCACTGAACCCGCCCATGTGGGAAAGTAGCGGCCATTTACGGGGCGATTATTCTGATTAAACCACCACGACAAAGCTTGAGATACTATCAGTCCCATCAAATGATCGGTTTAATTGATAAACCTGGCCGGGTCGTTGCCTTTGTTGTGTACGTGTCCATTTAATTTTCCGACTGACCCGCCGTATCAAAACTGGCCAGTGGTCGAACTCACAAAGATTTGTGACTTTACGTCTATGTTTACAAAATTGTCGTAACTATTGAATTTCAAAGGTAGGTTTCTTGTTGTTGATAGACATTTTTTGTCTCATTCTGAATACAGTCAAATGTGTGATAAGAGGCCAACCTATGGGACAGAGTAAATTGGCTATTAAAGACAGGTTTGCTGCTTAATACAAATTGATGTACACTATAAATTCAAAAGTGGGACTTTCTGTAGTGGCTGTTTAAGGCAGATTGGCTGCTTAAAAGGGTGGTTGCTTAACACAAGTTAGACTGTAGATATGAACAATAACGCAGCGGTCTGTCTCGCAAAGATTTGTAGCCTTACATCCTTGTTTACAAAATTGTCGTAACCCTTGAATCTCAATGGTAGGTTTCCTTTTGTAAATAAAAAAATAACCTTTTTTTGCGTTTTAATTTTTATATCTACATTGTAATGGACGATGAGCATTGTCACGCTTAAGTCCAATTTCGAAATAAAAGAAAATATGTCATGTTCTGTTAATATAATAACATATCGCTCTTAGCATTCGGCCCAAGAGGCTCATTATTCAATGGGGGAACAGGTCCTTGTTACGCCCTCACCCGACCGTCGCATAATCTCTTCATCGGTTGTAAGTTCCGGGGCCAATTCGGGGGCGAATTTGGGCTCAATTTGGGTCTCGATTGCTGCCCATTAAGGGTGGGCTACATGGTAACGATGGTAATCAACCGTAAATAGCTCGCCCGTTATTGTCACACGGGGTTATCCGGATTGATTGATTTATACCCGACAGAAAAGAGGGTTTTAGTCAATGACGGGAAGAAACGGGATGTATAAAAAGGAATGGAATTAGAAATCACCTTGAAGGTTCAGCGCAAGAATACAGTGTATATACATGTAGTAAGTGGTGTACGACCGTGAAGGTTCAAACCTTTACCAAACGCCAAATTGTTCGACTGTCCCAAATTGAAAGAGTATGCGGACGACATTTCAGAATGTGACGAAATTGGGAAGTAATCTTCTGATAGAGTAGAGAACATTGTGGGAAAAAGAGAAATTGCCCATGACGAGCAATTTCTCCTTTTCCCACAATTTTTTGCCAGAGTCGTCTGCAACAAACTGGTCAAATGTCGTTATTGTTTGGGTAATGGTTTGGTATAGTCTTGCGTTGAACCCTTGGTCTGTGTTAGGGGCTTTTACCTGATCAGTTTGTTCGTATCGTTTCTAATCAACCGTAAATCTTTCTCCTATTATTGAGGGAGGGAGGGAGGGAGGAGGGAGGGGGAGGAGGAGGGAGGGAGGAGGAGGGAGGGAGGGAGGGAGGGAGGAGGGAGGGAGGAGGAGGGAGGAGGGAGGGAGGGGAGGAGGGAGGAGAGGAGGAGAGGGAGGAGGAGGGAGGAGGGAGGGAGGAGGGAGGGAGGAGGGAGGGAGGGAGGAGGGAGGAGGAGGGAGGGAGGAGGAGGAGGAGGGAGGAGGGAGGGAGGGAGGGAGGGAGGGAGGGAGGGAGGGAGGGAGGGAGGGAGGGAGGGAGGGAGGGAGGGAGGAGGGAGGGAGGAGGAGGGAGGAGGGAGGAGAGGGGAGGGAGGGAGGGAGGGAGGGAGGGAGGGAGGGAGGGAGGGAGGGAGGAGGGAGGAGGAGGAGGAGGGAGGGAGGGAGGGAGGGAGGGAGGAGGAGGGAGGAGAGGAGGGAGGGAGGGAGGAGGAGGGAGACAGACAGACAGACACACACACAGACACACACACAGACACACACACAGACAGACAAACACACAGACAGATCGACACACAGATAGACAGACACACAGACAGACAGAAACAGACAGACAGACAGACAGACAGACAGACAGACAGACACACACACACACACTCACACACACAAACACTCACACACACACAGACAGGCACACAGACACTCACACAGACACACACACACACTGATACACAGATACACAGACACACAGACACACAGACACACAAACACACACACACAGACACACAGACACACACACAGACACACACACATACACACAGACACACATACACACAGACACACAGACACACACACAGACAGTCACACAGACAGTCACACACACAGACACACAGACACACAGACACACAGACAGTCACACACACAGACACACAGACACACAGACACACAGATACACAGACACACAGACACACACACACACAGACAGACCAAACGACAGCCAGAAGGTCATACAAAAGGACAGACACACAAAAGGACAGACACACAAAAGGACAGACACAAATAGACAGACACACAGGTTAAAAGACAATAAGACATACCAAGGGACAGTTAGACAGACAAACAGACAGGACGAGTTCTTTTTCTGCACATGTCTCGCTCAAGTACAAAGAGAGTGGTACCTTACCGATGAGACCATCTGGATTCTTGACACGAGTTAGCGCTTATACCAACATGCTCTTTGTCTGTCCAACAAGAAGGGACGGACTCCAAATTGATTAACGAAAATGACGACAAAACTCAGTACAAAAAGATTAGACACCTGCCTGCCTAAACCCTTATAGTGCTGGAACCAACTTCATGCTTATGCAAACAGGTTAGGTCCAGGCCAGCTGGCCTGTGATCTACATGTACCCTCTTTGCTACTCTTAGTTCCTCTCCCGCTGTTTTTCTTTTCATGAAGCTACAATAGAAATGTTTTCAGCCAGAGATTTAGCATCAAATTGTCAGAATCAATTGACATTAAATCATATACATGTATCTTATGTATGTCCCTATTTTATTTTTTCTTCAAAATACAAAATTATGTAATCCTCGAAACCTACGATCTTGTATTTTCCCCATGTCACATCATCTGCCCAATTTAAGTGTTTTAACAGAGTGTACTCAAATAAGTGCTGTGGCCCCTTCTTCAATTCTTTACTCAATAATATCTCGCATGGACGTACCCACATCAGAAAAAACAGATTTAAAAATACCTGTCACACACGAAAAATAGTCTATTACAAGCATTTTATGAACCATTTTGCAACGATCTTTACCTTTTATAATAATGGATATGCATCTTCTGTCTCATATTTCTTTTTTTAAGCTGCATTCGCTTGTTTTGACACAGTCACTACATCACATAAAGGAATGCTAAACCCTTTACCAAACGACAAATTTTCGACTCTCCCAAACCGAATGAGTTTGCAGATGATATTGTAAAATGTGATGAAATTGAAAAAGAAATCATCTGGTATGGCAGAAAACATTGTATGAAAAGGAAAAATTGCTCGGTGCGAGCAATTTCTCCTTTTCCCACCTTGTTTTCTAGACTCGTCTGCAACAACGCGGTTAAATGTGGTTATTGTTTGGTAATGGGTTAAAACGTCGATTATTCGATAACTTGATGTCTAATCGATTGACAAAGAAAAAGAAAGCTATCCTTTTTATCATTTAATGGCCTTCAATTCACCCAACATGACACAACAGTATATCGGTTGTAACGGGAGAACATGTTCACATCGGAAATAAGCGTAACCTAACGTACAGGACCAGTCGATGTCGTCTGAACAGTTCTGGAACCAATCGGGACTCTTGCTCATATCAGCACGTCTCAATCGGAACTACTTTGGTATTTACTCGAGCTGTGAAATACACCTCGGATATAAGTGTAGGGTTACAATTTTTTGGGTAAATCGGCAACCGGCAATAAACACATTTTCTAAGCGTGCACCTTAAGTAGTTCAATGTGTATGAAAGTGTTGGACATCCTTTTTAATCATTTTTTATCAGTAACTCATACCAAAATGACGAAATTGTTGTTGTGACATGTATAGTTGTTTCCTCAATCAAATTTAACGACTTTTTAGATTTCACATATAAGATCTATTTTTAAAACGAAATTAAAGTGACGTCATTCTCGCGGGAAACACTATGGCGTCATCCCTATTATTTCAGAGGTGTTTTCATTGGATAAACCCGATATGTTCAGATTGAGCACGTCTGTCTTTCATATTTTCTCAATCGTATCTGCTCGGCAATCCCCGGCTTTCTTGCGGCTTGTGCCGGGGATTGCTGAGTAGATACGATTGCAAACGGTCATGCCATTCGTCGCCGCCATGTCGCCGGACTACTTTCAAAATGGCTCCCAATATTACCTCCTAGCTTTATTTTAAGAAATGGCCGAGATTTTCCGAATGTGATCCGGCCTGCCGGAATTTGCCAAAGAGTCACTTTGTGAAGGTGAACAAAACTGTGTTTTATATATTATTTGTTTTACCAAAGTTCCACATTCACGCATCGTACATGGAGTTTTGCACTACCAATTCTTTCATATCTGAAGCAGATGGCTATATAGAACCAAGTGTGACAAATTGAGAAATCACTCCTTTTTTCACAATGATTTCTACAGATTGCCACATATGAAACATCTCGTTTACTTCTCCCAATCTTAACCAGTTATAATACAAAACTTGAAAACAAATGGCCTGAATCACTTGCGTGATGGGAAAAAATAATAATATTTCTACGTACCGTTTCGAACAAAGAATTTCATTTTCGATATCAGTCTATCGATCATTTGTAAAGGTATATTTACATGTATCAATCGACAGATGTCAGTTTTATCATTTCAAATAGAAAACATGTTTGAGATGAGGATTTTTGGTATGGTAGCTCAAAAGAATCATTTAAAGACTGTCGAGGGTTCAATATAAGTCTGTAGTAATTGTTTCACAAACATGAAGCATTTATATTTACTTTCATCTTCCATTTAGCCCTTGGTGTAGGGTGGGAAAATGTTTCGAAAATTTAAGTTTATCAACGGAGAGACATTAAGCATAGACTTCCAACATCGCCGCATCAACAGGAGACAATTCAGAGACTAGGTTACAAAGAGAGAAAGAGCGAGAGCTTTGTTTAAGCTTTGTTAACCCTTTAGATGCGTCAACTAATGAAAGGAAAAATACACTTTTTCCCTTAGTGATCTTAAAATGAAAACATTATGACAAAGAAATTGCTCATCATGGGCAGTTTCTTCTTTTGCCATTATGTTTTTGTTTTATATCCATATGTTTCGAGTGTTTTTAACCCATTACCGAACAATAACGACATTTTGCCAGTCTGTTGCAGACTACTCTGGAAAACATTGTGGGAAAATGAGGAATTCCCACAATATTATCTGCCCCGTCAGAAGATTAGTTTTAATTTCATCACATTTGAAATTTCGTCTGCAATATCTTTCAAGTTGGGACAGTCGAAAATTTGGCGTTTGGTAAATAGTTAAAGCATGTATTCAGAAGGGAAGGGGTATAAGTCCCAGACGTACGGGGGAAGGGTAGATTTCGTCTGGTAGCCGTAATACGTATTTAATATCTGATTGGGGTATAAGTCCCAGGCCCCGGTTTCTCGAAAATGCTTAAGTATATACTTAAGTAAAAACTTAATAACATACTTAAGATCAATACCAAACTTAGCTGAGTTCACTATTTGAGTTCGTTTCTCGAACGTACTTAAGTACGAACTCAGTTGAGTCAAATAACAGGCTCAACTATTTACTGTTTTTACTGATGAAAGCGGCCTTACCAAAACGCTCTCCAGCGCAGGAGGTAAAATTTAAATGAAAGTACGGGAATATCTGTCAACTCGCGAGTCATCGACGTCATAGTCGTCTGTCAAAAGTGAAAGATCATACAAACATGGAGAAGGCGAAGCGTTCGCAAAACTGGTCCGAGAGCGAAAGATTGGCTGCGGTCGAACTAATTGTTGACCGATATGACCAGTTATTCGGAAAGTTTCGTGGTGCTACCATGGGGGCGAAGGAAAAGGATAGAAAATGGGAGGAAATAGCGACGGCTATAAGTCCCAGACGTACGGGCGAAGGGTAGATTTCGTCTGGTAGTCGTAATGCGTATTTAATATATAGGGGTATAAGTCCCAGACGTACGGGTGAAGGGTAGATTTCGTCTGGTAGTCGTAATGCGCATTTAATATCTATATGGGTATAAGTCCCAGACGTACGGGTGAAGGGTAGATTTCGTCTGGTAGTCGTAATGCGTATTTGATATCTATAGGGGTATAAGTCCCAGACGTACGGGTGAAGGGTAGATTTCGTCTGGTAGTCGTAATGCATATTTAATATCTATAGGGGTATAAGTCCCAGACGTACGGGTGAAGGGTAGATTTCGTCTGGTAGTCGTAATGCGTATTTAATATCTATAGGGGTATAAGTCAAGACGTACGGGCGAAGGGTAGATTTCGTCTGGTAGTCGTAATGCGTATTTAATATCTATAGGGGTATAAGTCCCAGACGTACGGGTGAAGGGTAGATTTCGTCTGGTAGTCGTAATGCGTATTTAATATCTATAGGGGTATAAGTCCCAGACGTACGGGCGAAGGGTAGATTTCGTCTGGTAGTCGTAATGCGTATTTAATATATAGGGGTATAAGTCCCAGACGTACGGGTGAAGGGTAGATTTCGTCTGGTAGTCGTAATGCATATTTAATATCTATAGGGGTATAAGTCCCAGACGTACGGGTGAAGGGTAGATTTCGTCTGGTAGTCGTAATGCGTATTTAATATCTATAGGGGTATAAGTCCCAGACGTACGGGTGAAGGGTAGATTTCGTCTGGTAGTCGTAATGCGTATTTAATAAGTCCCAGACGTACGGGGGAAGGGTAGATTTCGTCTGGTAGTCGTAATGCGTATTTAATATCTATAGGGGTATAAGTCCCAGACGTACGGGCGAAGGGTAGATTTCGTCTGGTAGTCGTAATGCGTATTTAATATCTATAGTGGTATAAGTCCCAGACGTATGGGTGCAGGGTAGATTTCGTCTGGTAGTCGTAATGCGTATTTAATATCTATTGATCAAAATGACACTTGGGCAATAAGAAAACGACACGGTTCAGTTTTACATCTACGGCCTCCATTCGGAACACCTCGGCCATTTCTTAAAATAACCTCGGAGGTAATGGGGAGCCATTTTTGAAAGTAGGTCAGCAACGAAGGGCATGTCCGTTTGCAATCGTATCTACTCGGAAATCCCCGACACAAGCAGGGTATTGCCGAAAAGAGCCGATTCACAAAATGTGAAACAAAGATGTGCTGATATGATCATCTTTAATGAAAAGGGTAAAAAAATGTTTCAATGAAAAAGAGATATATGTCAAACATATGAAACATACAGTTTAAACCTTCTGTTAAATCTGTTAACTTAAGATCAAATGCCTATAATCCGCGATTTCGAAACGAATTCTTTCATTGGGTTACTTCGGTCGTTCTCGGTATACATCAGTCGTGGCCGGAATTATTCGGTGAAAATGTTCCGGCACCGACAGATGGATACCGAGAACGACCGAAATAATCCGACAAAAAAAAGAGTTTGAAAATGGCGGATTATGGGTATTCAACCTAAATAGAGCAGTGTTTCACAGCATTTCGGACCAATTTTCGCTTACAGCAATTGCTAAGCTGTCTGAAGATTGTTCGGAATACTCTACAGATAACGTTAGCAGTTACACGACCGAAATGTTGCGGGACTTTTTCACTGGTACGATCCAGACGTCTTGAATACGAGGAGTTCTTTGTCCGGATTTAGATACCATGCATGCATACGTACAGTATCTCTTAACCCTTATAGTGCTGAACTGACTTCATGTTTACGCAAACAGGTTAGATCACAGGCCAACCGCAAAGAAATTGGCAGTTGGCCTGTGATCTAACCTGTTTGATACTCTGAGTATCTTTCCTCATCAAATTTAATCAGGTATTTAAGGTTTGGAAAGCAGACGACATAATTATTTATCAATAGAAATTTACCAAGCATTCTAAGGGTTAAACATAATCGTTTCCTCAGCTTTTATTCAATGACACTTCCATCAGTAGCTTAAGTTTTCAATATTATAGAAGACATCAAGTATATTAGACCGATGACAAGCAGTTTTCTATTGTTACAAAACGTTTTGATTTTCTTTTTACTGATATACGATTCAAAACTTTGTTCGCAATTGCGTGGAGCTATTTTTGTCTAAAGCCCATACGCTAATACGTTAAATTTGTCATCCTACATATGCAGTCCTTTGATGTGTTTACCCCGTTAAGGAAGAAAGATAAAAATCTTTTGGTTCTTGTCCAATTTGGTTAATTAAAAAAACGTTTCTTTTTTCTTCTTCTTTTTACGCTTTCACATCTCCTATAGATAAGCCGCGTCGTTATAAAGAGCAATGAGGAATAAGAGAGCCAAACAATCGTTTATCGTTTAACCCTTTACCAAACGCCAAATCTTCGATCGTCCCAAATTGGAAGAGTTTGCAGACGACGTTTCAAAATGTGATGAAATTGAAAAATAATCTTCTGATGAGGCAGAAAATATTGTAGGAGAAGGAGAAATTGCTCGTTAAGAGCAATTTCTCCTTTTTCAACAATATGTTCCAGAGTCGTCTGCAACAATCTGGTCAAATTCTGTTATGTTTTATAACGGGTTAAACACTCGAAATATATGGATATAAAACAATTACATAATGACAAAAGAAGAAATTGCTCAAAGTGAACAGTTCTTCCTGTTGTCATGTTTTTCTAATTAGGAGATCATGCAGATAAAAATATACTTTTCATTTTATTGAATGACGTGTTTAAGCTGCTCGTTAGGAGCAATTTCTCCTTTTCCCACAATATTTTCCAGAGTCGTCTGCAACAATCTTGTCAAATGACTTGGTTTGGTAATGGGTTAACTGGCTGTTTGGCTGTGTAGCTATATCACGTACAGAAGTAGAGATAAAACCTTTGTGATTAAAAACGTAAATTTATTTATTTATAGCTCGAAGTCGTTCTATTTATTTATCTTTACGTGCTAATTTCAATTGCTTTGTTATAGAAAGACATTATATACACCAACCAACCTTTTTCATTTTTAAAATAAAATTAAAACTTGCTAAGAATTAAAGACCACATTTCGGTCGAAGATAATAAAAACAACCTCGTGTTTGCTTCTTTCTCGTTTGACCTCAAACTTCATAAAACGTCGCATTAACTCACCTTCTGCCGAGGCATATAACAACATTTGAATCAAATGATAATTTGCTCCTTGTGAGCAATTCATCATTTTGGTTACGATGCCTAACATATACAAACACACACAATGAAACAAAAGAAACCGCCGGCGCGTGTAATATCGGTTCTGCGATTGACCAATACTAAGTACTATAAGATTATTTCCTTTTTAAGTCAAGTGTATTTCAGTCATTACGCCATGCTGGTTTACCTAGTGAAGATGTCACCTTGAATTTCTTTCGACAGATCAAAACAGAAAGTATCAAAGAAAGAGTACCGGAGAGGAAAACTTCGGGAAGAGGACAGCTTTCTTTGATACTCAATGGAAAACAACGTGACAAAAGGAGAAATTGCTCGTCACGAGCAATTTCTCCTTTTGTCACAATTGTTTTACATACAAAAATCTCACACATTGACGCAAAAGATCCGCACATCGTTCTCATAATAAGAAAGTGCAAAATTCAGACTCCCTTCGCTAAGAGATGTATAAGGAAATAGAAAATGACAAACAAACGAATCGAAACTGAAATTAACCTAAGAGATGCCTATCAGCAGGTGTATATTGGCACTGGTTCAAATTTAACGCAGACGACAATATTCAGAAGGAGACACCGCAAAACAAATAAAGACGGACAGTTTGTAATTTCAATACGTTAAGTGTCTATTTCCAAGATAATACGATACCAGATAGGCTTCTTTGAAAACGAATTGTATAATATATACGAATGAATTACCTGGCGGTATTGGTATATTAGTTTTATCAATATCATTTTTGGAAAATGATGACGTATCAATTTCTGTAATGAAGAAGAGCAAAGGGGATTAAAGTGAGATGAAAAAGTACAACACTAACTGAAGTAAGAGGGGAAAGAAAGACATAAAGCAATAAAAAAATGAGTATGAGAAAGAGATGATGAAGAAATAGAAGACGAAGAAGAGAAAAACAAGTAGTAGAAGGAGGAGGAGAAGGAGGAGGAAGATGAGGAAAATTAAGAGAAAAGGAAAGAAGATTGGGAATATGAGTATGAAGGAGGAGGAACAGGATGAGAACAAGGAGAAAAAAGGAGGAGGAGGGGTGGAGGAAGAGAAGAGGCAAGATAAGGCTAATGTGAAGAGGGTGAGGAGGAGGAGAAAAAGAAGGAGGAGGAAGAGGAAGGAGAAGAAGATAAGGAAGATGAGGAGAAGGGGAGGAGAATATGAGGAGGAGGGGCAGGAAGAGGAGAAAGTGAAAGAGGGAAAGAAGAAGAATGAGGAGGAATAAGAAGAGGAAGACAAGAAAGGTGAGGAGAAGGGGAGAATATGGGGATGAGGAGGAACAGGAGGAGGAACAGGAGGAGAAGATGGAGGAGGAGGAAGAAAACGAAGACAAGGAAGATGAGGAGAACAGGAGGAAAATATGAGGAGTATGGACAGGAGGGGGAGAAGGAGGAAAGGAAGGTGGAAGAAGAAGGGGAAGAGGAAGATGGGGAGGAGGAGGAGAATTTGATAAGAAGAGGAGGCGGAAAAGGGGGAGAGGAGGAAGAGGAGGAGGAGGAGGAAGAGGAGAAAGACAGGAACATGGACAAGACCGAAAATACAAACGGAAGATCGATAAAGAATGTTGATGTCAACGGCCTATACAATATCTACACTACATCTCCAAAGTTTAAAGGCGTTTTTAATATATATCATTTCGAAAATTGAACCTTTGCTGTAAGGGATTCTTTCTCGATTTGTTACAGGGAGTTAAACCGAAACTTTATTGTAATTGTGGCAGGTTTTCGCAATGAAGAACAAAAATGCCAAGTTTCTTTACTTCTCTTGCTTCACCAAAGATTATTAATTCTCATAAGGGAAAGACATCAGCGGCATAGAAAGAATCGAATTCTGAACTGATGTAAAACTACCAAGTGAAAGGTTATTTGCCAGTTGCTGTTATACGATTAACATTCTATTGGAAATGGCTAAACAACAAAATATAATGTATTATATCTTGTTTTAAGCGGCCACGCTTAACTCGTGTGTGAGAATTTATTTACCCTAAGGCTATCTTATTGCAGGACGTAGTAGGAGCTTTCTGAATGGCTTGCGTCTGTATTAAGCCGATGGTCTTTAACACAGCGATTCTGTATCAATTAACAGTGGTCGCTTAAAGCAAGATTTTTTTTTAACAATAGTTTTATCGAATGGGACTTGGTCGTTTGATGGGACAGTCACAAAACCATGATTGTTGCCCTAGAATCATAGCATGGTTCAAGTAGGGAAAAACAAAAACGTTACGATCTTCGTTGATCCAGACGTAGATAGTTCATGTAACACATGTACAGCTTTGAACATCCGAGTTACAAATACGCCGTTACGATTGAAATGTGGCCGATAATATATGGCGAACAAAGAAAAACCAGTACGGCGTGTTTGTATTACTGTATGATCATTCGATTTATTTAAGAGGCTAAGTTCGACATCTATAAGCATGTTTGGCAAATGACATTCTATATAGTCCCAATGTGAACGAATATTCAAATGACTGCTGAATTTTAATACCACATTCTGTCTTTTATCATTATTCTTTTGAACGGGTTGAGAGTTTTGGCTGTTTAACGCAAAAATACCATATTGGACAGTATAGATGAAAACTTGCTTATGTAACTCGGATGATCCAAGCTTTAAATTTGTTACATGAAATATCTACGTCTGGATCTTTCGGGCTACTGTGTATGTTGATTTGTAGAACACGTGCACAAGGAAAATTTTCAAAGAGGATTCGTCCACTATAGTCATCTTAACATAAAGTTTACATCTAAAACGAAATAAATTCAGAATTATTGTACATAATTAATAACCGAATTACCATAATTTGCAGACGATAATTTACAATAAATTTCAAAACGCAGACGGTATTGAAATGATACTCTTGGTAGTTTTATTGATCCTTCGTGACTTGTCATCTTTAAAAGTGCATGTATATATGTTACTATCACACTACCTTTCTGAAAGTATAACATCAATAAAGAAAATAAGACTCCGGTTGTTTGGACCACAGACGATTTATTGCAACACCAAATGTTATTTGGTAAGTTGTTGTTGTAGTTGAACTTCCAAATTACTCTTTAACAAATGGCGCCTGGGCTTGAGAAGGGCAATCTGAACAGATCGGGTTTATCCAATGAAAACATCTCTTATATAACAGGGAAGCGGCCATATTGTTTCTCGCGAATTAATGTCATTGTACTTTCGATTCCAAATATAGGTTTTAAATTTGAAATGTAAATAGTCATTTATTTTGATGATTGAAACAGTTGTATTTATCACAAGGTATAATGTTACTATTTTGCATGATTTACCGATGAAATATTATTTAAAATGATCCTCAACACTTACATATACATTAAACTACTTAACATGGACGCATACAGGAAATGTGTTATAATCTGGGACAATTTAGCCGAAATTTTGTGACCCTACACTTATATCCGCGAGTGTATTTCTCGGCTAACGAAAGTAATACCCGAGTATTTCCGATTGAGAGAGGGGTGATCCTCCGTGATTGACTGAAGGAAGTATTATAGACAACATACTCTTCTGTTGAATATTGTCTCAAAACGGGGTTTTCTAGTTCATCTCAATTGGTAATTACTTGCAACATTACTTCCCTAAATAGAATAGCAAACATTGTCTAATTTTCCTATTTAATATCTATAGTCGATGTGATAAAATAAGGAATTGTTGGTAAAGAGGTATTCTATTCGTTGTCAAAAAGATGTGGAAGCAATTGCTTACATAGACATATACAATAAACTGTTGTAGATGAAGAGCCTTGGAATATTCGTACCCTTTTATCCATTTAGCCCCTGTTTAAGTTAATATGTGCAATAAGTGTGGGAGAAAGAGGTATTGGTAATTTCTTATGTCTACCAAAAGCTAATAGATTAATACAGTGACCTGATAAACAGTTAACTTTATAAGGTCTTTGATTTTTATGAAAGAAAATGTCAATGAATATAATCGAGTTCTTTTTACATGTATGTCGATTTCATTTGTCTGCAATCGTATTAATCCTGCGATCACAAAAACATGCCTTTAAGCAAATGATATATACATATACATATTTCGTCCTTCGATATCGAAGATGACCATGGTTTCAACTATTTGTCCAATCTTGGCATGGAAAGTCCTTCTACATATCGAACAGGATGGTTTAAATGGAAGTGCGCCTTACACTTCCTAGTCTTTAGTTTAAACATGTTTTATTCATCATTTTGTATATATTTATAAATATAAAATAATCAGAAGTGTATAATAGATAATTGCACTGTGATAACTCCTTCTTTACTTTTGCCCTCACTTGCTCTGCTAGACTGACGCAATGCAGTTCATGCTTTTCGGTTCCCACCTTTACTCTAAAACACCAGGCACTGGGCTAGCTGCTCCAATGAGCCAGGTTCAATGCGGAACAGCTTGACAACAATTTTCAGCGAATCTTTGTAAATGGTGAGATTGACCCAGTAACGAAATAACCGCGTAAGTCATTAAAAGGAGAAACTGGGTCAGATCAGATATGTATCGATATAGGGGTAAAGTTTCAAAGGGCTTTAATTCTAGATTAACCCATTACGAAACAATAGCGACATTTAACCACTTTATTGCAGACGACTTTGGAAAACATTGTCGGAAAAGGAGAAATTGCTCGAAACGAGCATTTTTTCCTTTTCTCTCAATTTTTCTCTCTACTATCAGAAGATTTTCAAATTTCATCACATTTTTAAATGTCGTCTGCAAACTCTTTCAACTTGGGACAGTCAAAAATTGATATATTATAAAGGGTTAAGGCTAATCGCACATGAATCCTTAGAATTCTGTTTAATTTTCTAAACAGACATTTTTGAGTCGTCTGCTTTCCAAAACTATAGATATCTGCTTCATATGGATGAGGAAATATACTTAAAGTGGCAAACAGGTCAGATCATCGACCAGCCACCAAGTTTAATGGCGGCTGGCCTGTGATCTAACCTGATTGCATAACCTCCTGTGACATAAGTCACATTGACGAGTGACAAACATGTTTTTAAAAGATAACCAATGGTCAAGATATGAACAGAAAAGTGATATTTTACTCTTCAATACCTCAATAACTCCTAGACGAATCCTATTTTGTAGGTACTTGTTAGACTTGTCTCGATGAAACAACTCTAATGAGTACCAACCAATTAGGGTTAATAGAATTAATAAAGGATGTAGAACACATGATAGAAGTTTGGAGGTACTTGGTATAATTGGTATACTCAGTGAAAAGTCTCTCATAAGACAAAATTGGCTGGTCCTTTCAATAGGGGTGACACTATCATAAAATAACCTTTACCTCTTGCCTACAAAGGCCTTGGATAAAGATATAGAGTATGTTTTATAAAAAGCCTGTTATCTTAATGCAATGATAAAGCGTATTTGTCATTTCGTTGAATTTGGTTTTGTGGTTTTCAGTTTTAGTCTTATTCAATATTTTATCCTTACATATGAGATCAGGGTACCTCTTCTTCTTCTTCTTCTTCTTCTTGTTGTTCTTCTTCTTGTTGTTGTTGTTCTTCTTGTTGTTCTTCTTGTTGTTGTTGTTGTTGTTGTTGTTCTTCTTCTTCTTCTTCTTCTTCTTCTTCTTCTTCTTCTTCTTCTTCTTCTTCTTCTTCTTCTTTTTTTCTTCTTCTTCTTCTTCTTCTTCTTCTTCTTCTTCTTCTTCTTCTTCTTCTTCTTCGTGATATTCTTTCTTTTGACGTATTCCTTATCCTTCTTCTATTGATCAGTGTCATTAGTTATTTTATTTGTCTTTTTTCATTATCAACTCAACCCATCGTTTTAGCCCTTTTCCCAACCCGCATATACAACCATTTAATCATGTGATTGCATGCATTTCGGTAGGTGGATACTTCTTCGCTGACACTTCGATTTATTCGAACGGAAAAGAACACTTGTTTCCTCTTTACCGATACGATTAAATGACAGTTAAAAAATAATCATGAATAAGGAAATAGGGGGAACTTCAGGTCGGGTTAAGTATTTCACTTGGTTTCACATAATATAAAATAACGTGATTCTATAAGAACTTAGGCATGAAACTGAAACACATTTACGATTATATGTATAAACATGAATTAACGATGGATGAAGTCAATCTCGTACAAATTACAGTATGTTTGAGATTGCAAAAAGGATAAGTACATGTGTGCGTGAGAGTGGATAAAACAACCTCAGATTCAAGTAAACAGGCTCTTAAAATTTCAATACAAACTGATTTTACTTCCAATAGTTATTACTCAGTGTGTACTATACAGCAGTATAGTTGGTGTACTTATAAACCTTTACCAAACGCCAAATGTTCACCAAATTTTCGACCATCCCAAATTGAAAGAGTTTGCAGACGTCATTTCAAAACGTGATGTAATTCAAAATTTATCATCTGATAGGGCAGAACACATTATGGGTCAAGGAGAAATTGCTTGTCTGCAACAAACTTGTCAAATTTCGTTACTAATTGGTTAAGCAAATAACTGCACAATAATTCTGTTCCCTTGCAATTTCGTTCGGATTGCAAGACATCCGGATAATCAGGGTCCGGATAAACGAGGCTTCACTGTATTAACTTACACATTTCCTCACACCTCAGAACAAGCAGCTGTAAGTCAAATATTGAAATATAACTGAATATCTTTTTCATGATGTCATTAGAAATTATAGTTCAAATCGAACTGAAATATATAAAAGATCTAAAATCGTTATTGACCAACGAATTATTGCAAACGCACATGTATCATGCCAATCGTAAATACTAGGAGAATGGCCGTTTCTAAGTAATCAGAACTTGTGGTCAGACCCTTTTGTCAAAGTTGATAATATGACTGTTTATCAATGTTGCGAACTGCATATTATAATGATGTTAAATTGGCAAAACATTATGTTTAAACTTATCTCAGGCATTTCCGTGCCTAAGGAATACACCTCGTATATAAGTGTAGGTTTACGACTGGGGTGGATCGACCCCGGCTTATAATAAATGTCCTATATGAGGTCCACGTTGAGTAGCTCACTGTACATGGAAGTGTTGAACATCTTTCAAAACCATTACTTTTGGTCGGTAACCCATACGTGATATTGAAATAACAAGTTGTCATTCAAGTTTGTTTCTTTAAATCTTATTGAAGTTGTCTGTTCCGATATCGCAATTGACATTTTCATTTGAAACTATGTCAGAGATGTTTTCATTGGATACACCGGACGTGTTCAGATTGCCATATTATGTCAGAAGTGTTTTCATTGGATAAACCGAATGAGTTCAGATTGGTATCACGCGGATCACTCAACTTCGAGTAAATATCGAGTCACGAGTCAACCAATAGATAAGGATAATGACACTCAACCAATGAGTTTCCTTTATGGCGATCAAAGTAAACAAACGTCTACCCAATGGCACAACTCGAACGGTGGGGTGACAAAAGTAGTCCCCCACTTTCAAATCACTTTTTTTTATTTTATTTATTATTATGTTTATTATTATTACTCCTGAAAAGCTCACAGCTAATTTCTTGTAAACTTAAACCAATGTTATGAGGAAATTCTTGATTCGCTTAATATATAACTACAGAAAAAAACGCAATAAAGATTTACCAGTACTAAAATCGAATCACTGTATTTTCCCCCAAATGAACGTTAATCATTCAGTTTAAAAAAGAGCGTGTTGTTTGTTTCTAAAAATATAAGCTTTGACGAGATTGCAGATCTTAAACGATCGTATGAAGTCCTTCTTAATCACAAAAGGATAGATTTTTGGAAAATTAATTAAATCATTTATATTTATTATCCTTTGTTTTGGTAAAACGCGTTGAGCGTTGTCTGACTTTGTTTGGAATTTGCTTATAAGTATCATAAACTTCCCAGCCTGTATTTAATCAATTAGATACCGTCGTTAAATTTGGATGACCCAGTAGTTAAGGTGGTAGGCGTTTTGTATTTGCCTGTTTATCCATAAAAGTTCGCACACATTGATACAGTGATGTATTCTAAGCCACGTGTGGTATCTTTTATTGATAATGATATCTACTTTCCTTTGATTGATCTATTGATTGATTTAGTCCGTAAATACACTTTTATTATGATCCTCTATTTTATTCTTAATGTGTCTTGGAAAAAAACACGTTTTTGATATAAACGCCTTGATTTGCATTAAGTTTTGTGACTGAATCGGGCAATATGCATTAAAGAAAACTTCAAACGGTGCAAGGGTTATGTGTGAAGAGCAATAATCATTATAGATGCATGGTCTTTTATCACTTTTTTTCACCACATGCGCATAAGCATTAAACGACGAGTCACATTAACACATGTTTTGGACCAAAGACGGGCTTTTAACTCCCCAGGCAATAAAACCTTACTTTACGCATTGATTAAAGAAGTCTTTAATAAACATTGTGACAAAAGGATAAATTGCTCATTAATGAGCAATTTATCCTTTTGTCACTTTGTTTCTAAAGACTACTGCATATGTCGCAATTATTTCTACCTAATATCATGTAGATACTGTTTTGATTAACCTTTTTTCTTATTTCTTTTCTTTTTTTTCTTTCTTTCTTTCTTTATTTATTTATTCATTTATTTATTTATGTATTGATTTATTTATCTATTTATTTATTCATCTATTTATCTATTTTTTTCATTCATTCATTCATTCATTCATTCATTCATTCATTCATTCATATTGTTTTCAATCAGCACCAGTCACGAATTACGTTTTTTTTTTGGTTTTTTCAAACAAAGTTCCCTCCAATCATGCTTCAATCAGTTAGATGCGATCCGATACCACAAACGTTATACATATAGGTTACCTCGTACGAGGCCTTTCTGTACTGCACGACTAATGTCTTCTAGTATGCGTTAATTTGCCCAGGCTGTATGGGAGTGATGGCAAAATGTGCATATTATTAATCCGTAGAATGCTGGGTAAATTTCTCATAATAGATTTGTGTGTCTTTTGCTTTCCAAAACCCTAAATATATACTTAATTTTGATGAGGAAAGATACTCAGCGAAGCAAACAGGTAAGATCACAGGCCAGCCGCCAATTTACTTGGCGGCTGGACTGGATCTAACCTGTTTGCATAGGCATGAAGTCGGTTCCAGCTTCATAAGGGTTAGAAACAGTTATGCCTTTGACGTATCGTCTTCAAGGATTGATATCCATTTGCAGGTAGCACAGATAGATTAACAGAAAAAGGTTTTCCAATAAACACCATCAACATACGTACTCCTTTTAAGATGATATTACTTTTCGTATAGATTGAAACCAGATCAAAGGGTTTACTTTTGAGTCTGGATTCAGTTCTATTCAGAGAAAGAAAGAAATGTGCTGATGCAGAGGACATTTAACTCGACTGCAACACCGAACAAAATGGCCAATTAACCGATCAAAGGAGGTTTGTGCTATAAAAATATAAAAACGGATAAATTGTTAATTTAGTAATTGGTTTATGATGAATAGTCATTGCAAAGTCGATATATAGGCCTAATGTGCCGATATATAGGCCTAATGTGATTCTGTATGATGAATTATACGATAAGACATGTTAAGATGTTTTCCTTAACCCTTACGGCGCTGGAACCGACTTCAGGCTCATGCAAACAGGTTAGATCCAGGCCAGCCGCCAAGTGAATTGGCGGCTGGCCTGTAATCTGACCTGTTTGCTACTTTGAGTAGGTTTCATCATCGAAATTAAGTAGATATCTAAGGGTTTGGAAAGCAGACGGCGCAGGAATCTTTTGTCAGAAAATTACCAAGCATTCTAAGGGTTAACTCTGTATGACTTGCAGATTTTCTCATTGCATAGCCTAGTGCAAAAACGTGAATGTTCCCTTTCTGTCGTTGACCTATTTACCTTTACGAGACTTCGGATTTCTGTTAAATCAGAAACACCAACAGGAGATAATTAATTAATACAGATGATAATTAATTGTATCTTAAAGTTGTGAATTACATGTATATAAAATGGGAAACGGAATATGTACTTCTGTTGACAAAATTCAACCATTATATAAAAGAGTTTGTTCTACAGAGTGTAAGCTAGACTCTTTGACAATTCGAAATTGACAGGAAAATGCAGACGACAGTTTTAAAGTGTGAAACTGTAACATTTTCATTTTCACCTAGGGGTGGGGAATCTTTGGTCTGCTGGTTTGTTTGAAATAGAAAAGAAATGTTGTATTATGGATATTTTTGACAAATCGAAACTGATTAAAGAAAACAGACACGTGTAAAGTATGAGACTATAAGCTTTTAATTGGAGGAAATCTTTGATCTTATGGTTCGGTTGAGATTATAAAGAAATGTTATTTTATAGATATTAACTTACAATATGGAAATCTTTGACAAGTTGAAATTGAAAGAGAAACGCAGACGACAACTATAAAGTATCAAACTATACTTTCTCTTTAAGAAGGAATAGTGGATTTCTTGTTTGGTATGGATCATCAAGAAATGTTGTTAAGTGGAGATAAACTACTTATATAAAAAGATCTTTGACAAATCGAAATTAGAAGAACAAGCAGATAAGACGAGCGTTTAAAAGTATGGAACTTACAAGAAGATATTTTCGACTCATGGAGGAAATCTTTGATCAGCTGGTTTGGTTGAGATTATAAATAAAAAATAGTATTGAAAGTATGAGCTACCAAATGGAGATCTTTGACATGTCGAAATTGAAAGAAAAATGCAGACGATAACTGTAAAGTATGAAACTATACTTTCTCTCTAAGAGGGAATGTGGATCCCTTTGTATGGTATCGATCATCAAGAAATGTTGTTAAGTTGAGATTAACCACCAATATAAAAGATTTTTGACAAGTCGAAATTAAAAGAACAAGCGGAAGAGCGTTTAAAAGTATGAAACTTACAAAAAGATATTTTCGACTCTTGGAGGAAATCTTTGATCACCTGGTTTGGTTGAGATTATAAATAAAATTAGTATTGAAAGTATGAGCTACCAAGTGGAGATCTTTGACATGTCGAAATTGAAAGAGAAATGCAGACCATCAAGATATGTTGTTAAGTGGAGATAAACCACTAATATAAAAAGATCTTTGACAAATCGAAATTGGAAGAACAAGCAGATAAGACGAGCGTTGAAAAGTATGGAACTTACAAAATGTAAGTTGAGATTATACAGAAATTTTGTATTGAAGATATTAACTACCAATATAGAAATCTTCGACAAGTCGAATTTGAAAGAGAAATGCAGACGACAGTTGTAAAGTATGAAACTATTCTTTCTGTCTTAGAAGGGAATGTGGATCCCCTTGTTTGGATCATCAAAAAGGTTGTTAAGTGCACATTAACCACTAATATATGAAGTATTGGACAAGTTTAAATTGAAAGAACAAGCAGACGAGCGTTTAAAAGAACGAAACTTAAACCAAATCTGCTGGTTTAGTAGGGACGATAAAAAATGTTGTAGTTTTGAGATTAACTTCCAAAATGAAAAGTCGAAATTGCGGGTATACTGCACATAATAAATGGGAAAATGTTTAGTGTGCCATGGCTTATATTATTTTATTTAGAATCCCGCCTGGATTCGTTTGACACATTCCATTTCGTCTAGACGTATCGAATAGACAGATGGGTCAAATCAATAACTCGATGTAAAATAAAAATGCTACCCTTTCTCTCTCAGATAACCCTTTACCAAACGCCAAATTTTCGACTGTACCAAACTGAAAGAGTTTGCAGACGACATTTCAAAATGTGATGAAATTGTAAAAAAAAAATTCTGATAAGGCAGAAAACATTGTGGGAAAAGGAGAAATTGTTTGTTAGGAGCAATTTCTCTTTTTCTCACAATGTTTTGCAGAGTCTTGTAAAATGTCGTTATGGTTTGGTAGTGAAATAACAGTGTTTTTTCTTTCTTTCTTTTTTTCTTTTTTTCTTTTCTTGGGGTTGGTGGGGGCACTCGGTTTAAACTTTAAACACACGAAAGTTAAGGGTTTGAAACTCCATATGGTAGCGGGTCGGCTCGGCGAGCTGTCATGTATTCACACGTTTAGCACAATGGCTAGTTATGTGTTCAGAAATAAAGAAAAAGATCTCATACGCTATATATGACCTTCTGTCGAATTTATGTTACATGTGACTATGTGATATGTACTTGTTTACTAAATCATGTTCTATTTTGTTCTGGTTCTGTTAGTTTAGTTTTAAACTTATTTATTTTACATCGATTGTGAAACATGTTCTTACCACTTAGAATGATCACTCTCGATCCTGCTTCCTGGATCTATAACAAGTACCCGCGCCGAATGCGGATAAATGAAAGTTTGCAAGATGGATCCCGCTACTCACGGGATTCGAACCCACAAAGCCTGAGGTCGACGCTCTATCCCTGGACCATTGTCCACCTGGTTCTGTTCTGGACAATAATTCAATTTTTGGTAATTCATGGTAGACGGTGCACCTATTCAGGTTTGCGACGTTTTCTCATCAGAACTACACACTTTTTTCTAAGTCAGAAAACACTATACTGTATATATATATATATATATCTATATGATGTAAATG
>OX401404.1:12957757-13006464 GCA_947846245.1 Cerastoderma edule
TGTATGTATAACTGGAAAGTTGGTGAAAACAATAACCAAACAATAACGACATTTGACCAGTTTGTTGCCGACGACTCTGGAAAACATTGTAGGAAAAGGAGAAATTGCTCTTAACAAGCAATTTCTCCTTTTCCCACAATGTTTCCCGCCCTATCAGACGATTATTTTTCAATGTGTTCACCTTTTGATTAAGCAAGACTTTTATGTATAGTCTAAAAGGGTTTCGGATTTTGACAGTTAAACAGTTGTCAGGCATTCTTCCTTTTAATGGTGCTTTTTCACATAGAAGAAAATGTGGCAGTCAAAATAAAATGTTGAAACGATAAGGTTTTTGTGTTGTTGTTTGATATACAATAAAAATTACCTGTTGAAAGCATTATTCATTCGAGAAACGCCAAATTACATACGTACATTGTAGGTACAGTTATAGTACCTACAATGTACGTATGTACCACATATTATAGTTAATATGTGGTAGTATAGACCTCAAAAGCGATGCCATGCTACTGGGTTATCATTCTTTAATTCAAGGTATAAACTCGTTAGGAAATGAAAAAACAACATAGTTTTGCTTCCAATTACTATTTTTCAGTCTGTATCATATAGCAGTACAGATGTTTTGCAGTTTTAGAGAAATTGTGTTTTAATTTTTAAAAAACCCTCACATCTGTGAAGAAGTACCTTTAAACGGGCACCGACAAAGCACGAATCGAAACTACATATACATGAGGTCTATATCTATGCAAACAGTAGGGCATGTAGGCAAAACACATTGGGTTTTCCTACTTGGTGTATTTTTAGACATGATATATAATACAGTTGTCTACTTTATAACCTTATATAGATAAAGAAATGATTTACCTTGTATAGAAAAAGAAAGAATTAACATTGCTGCTCGAAAAATGAAGTATAGTTGGTCTTTTGGTTGCACATTTGCCTTTTTTCTATAGTTATAATCATACATGTATATGTTATTGTTGGTTATTTAACTATATTTAATGAATGTTCTATCTATTGCATATTGCAGGCATGCTGCTTGACTAAGTAGTTAAGGTGGCGGTCGTTGATCTCTAGGATTACGGGTTCGAGCCCCCACTGGTACGTCCGGTTCTTTGTAAGATTCCTTTGGCAAGACACTTCAGAGCTTTGCCTAAATCTGGTGAATCAAGAAGAGCTGTTACTTGCTTGACACATTGTTGAGACAACGTTTAACCATATATGATTTGCATGTTGTCATTTTCCCCGATTAAACTATCTATTTAAACACGAATGAACTTGTGTTTTTTCTATCTAGGTCCAATTCTTATCAGAAGCCATTTCCCAAAATCGAACCTATTCAGAACGGTTATCTGTTTTCAAGGAATGATATGTACAGTCCAAACAGTTATACATGGCCACACGTCCTTCTTTGTGGTATAACGCAATTCCGATTGTGATTCTTTGTGTTAATGCCTAATTCCCACCCTGTTGGGGCTTTCTGGGTGACTGGCTTTCATATTAAGCCGATAGTTGTCTTGTATACCATGTTTCTGTCTCCTTTTAAAATGGTCACTTAACACAAGATTGACCTTTATACATGTATGACTTAGCAAAGCTAATGCTTTCAGTATATATATAATAAATAAATAATTATATATTTATTTTATTATTTTTTGTGACTGGTTATGATTTCTGTTTGTTGACCACTCCGGATTAAACTCAAAGTTAAAAAGTTTAATTAAGTTTGGAAAGCATTTTTATTTTTTGTACGAGGTATCTGGGTTTCCATGTACTAACCTTTTTTGGATGAATTGTTAAAACAGTTGAAAATATCATTAATTCATATCTCGACCCGTATATAGTTGGATAAAAAAATATTTTTGGCCAAACAAAGACTCGGACTAAAAACCCGAAATCATCTTTATCGGACTTGTTACCGAGTGTGTTTTTATGACCCGGCTCAACAAAAAGTTGCGACTGTTACAGTGCCATCTCACAAATGGAGGGTTTTAAAGAATTGTCTTATACGGAGTAACCCTTCACTAAACGCCAAAGTTTCGTCCGTCCCAAATTGAAAGAGTTTGCAGACAACATTTCAAAATGTGATGAAATTAAAAATTAATCTTCTGAAATGGCAAAAAACATAGTGGGAAAAGGAGAAATTGCTCGTCACATTGCATGTAAGTCGAAACCGAGGCTCGGCTCTCAATAAAAACCACCCCCTCTTGGCAACCACCATAGATTTGCCAAATTAATTCTTCTGTATATTAGAAGTGAAAACCCCCAATAAGTGTTTGGTTTGGTTTCCCAACTTATATTTCCATTCTAGGAAGATAAAATTTGGCAAATTAGATTTTCTACCAGCCCTCCAATGCATTCATGGAACTGATATTTAGGGATTGTTTTAGTTATGACAGGAAATATTTCCAATGAACATCGTAATTTCAAACAACCGACGTAGTATATAGCGATGGGATTTTTATGTCGTAGTTGTCGAAACGAGATAAACAACCAGCAAACACTTTGATTGTTTCTCTATTTGATAACATTAAATGACCCATTTATGGTGGAAAAGAACAGACAAGCTCCAAAGGAACTGTGTTTCTTTTGTCATTGCTTTCATTAACCGCCTTCTTTAAGTATGCGGCCAACCCTTTCCTTAAAGGTGTTTGTTCACAGATTTGAGGAAATTTGTAAGTTGAAAATCAATTTCTTTAAAGCTGCAAAATAGATGTATTGTTGTATAATACACATTGTACATAATTAGTTACAATGTGTATACAGTAGATTTACATATATCTTAACCCAAAAGTGTGACATCGCTCTAGGTATCTTTCGCATGTAAACTATACTTACTATGATAAATTGAGACTTCCTGTTCGCTTTATACAAGCTTGACTGTTAACATGTAACGAGACGAACTTAACGCATGTGCGGCCATCAACCTTGATAATGCTTGATACTTTTCTAAAAATACATATTTGTGTCATCTGCTTTCCAAAATCTTAATAACTGCTTAATTTCTAGGAAAGATACTCAGGGTAGCAAACAGATTAGATCACAGGCCAGCAGCCAATTTATTTGCATAAGCATAACATCGGTCCAGCAATATAAGGATTAGACGATCTACCTGACTTCGAGTATGATTTAAGGTTAGTTTAACCGGATTTATATCAAACTTAGAATAAAGGAATTTCCCCTGGAATTTTTTAACTTCCCACCTATCGTAGAAAACCCCCAAGTGTGTCGTTTTCGTGGAACTTATATAGGATTATCAACTTATCATGTGACATAGCTGAAATCCTAGAAAGCAACGCTCACCTCCGGTTTCGAGAAGGCTCGGTTCTTTTTTCCCACTTTGTACCGTAACATCCGTTGCATTGTAGGATTCTTTGAGTTACATCATAATTATGTTAAACCCTAAATGATCCAGACGTAGATATTTCATTCTACGAAACAACAGTAACAGTTTGGATCATCTGAGTTATTTAAACCCAGGTTTTCGTATCGGAATACATGTAGGTGGTCCAAATTGAAAGCTGCAGAAAAAAAAACCTCAAAACATCAAATAGCAAGAAAAACACATTTTAATATTAAATCAAATGCATTGTGATTAAAATGCTTAAGTAAATTTAAGGCTATTTCTGACACACCTGGGTCCTCTTCGCCAGTGCCGTACCAACAATTGTTCAGTTATGTAACGGCTTTCCTGGATCCACCAGTACTAGGCTATGGGTCTGAAGTGACTTGCCAATGTCCATTTGCACGAATGGGTCTCACCATAGGTCTCAATGGGGCTCGAACCAGGGCCTCGAGTTCTGAATCCACCACTTTAACCACTGAGTCATGCAGGTTAAAATCCTCACTAGGCGCGGTCTATTTCTTGTTTCAATGATTCCTATTCTTGCAGCAGGTGTGTCAATATTTGGAGTTAACCTGGTATTTGGGTGTAGACGTGTTAAGTTTAAAGCGACAGTAAGGACCTCGTGTGTTTGCCTCTAGAATTTGTTACTGCACATTATTTCAAAACCATTGGCTGGTTGCCCAAAATAAAACATGACATTGTTTGACATGTGAAGGACTCCCTTGGTTAGGGAGTCGGACCCATGACACAAGGATCGTGGATTCGATTTTGATAAGTAACATGGTCCAGCTTACGACATTTCATAAATCCACATCCGGTACGAATGCTGGGTTCATACCATAAATCACAATTAACCCTCTACCAAACGCCAAATGTTCAACTTTCCCAAGTTAAAAGAGTTTGCAGGCGACATTTCAAAATGTAATGAAACTGAAAATACAATCTTCTGATGGGATAGAAAACCTCATGGGAAACGGAGAAATTACTCGCCAAGAGCAATTTCTCCTTTTCCCACAATGTTTTCCAGATGGAGTCGTCTGCAACAAACTGGTCAAATGTCGTTATTGTTTGTTAATGGGTTAAGATGGTTCAATAAAATATTCAAGAGCTTGCTTCAAAATATATGTTGTTAAATTAATTCTGATTTCAACTAATTTGAACCGTAGTCAAAATGACCAATGTCATACCTCATATGTCCATTTAACCCTTTCCGAAACAATAACGACATTTGACCACTTTGTTGCAGACGACTTTAGAAAACATTGTGGGAAAATGAGAAATTACTCGTAACGAGCAATTTTTCCTTTTCCAACAATGTTTTCTGCCCTATCAGAAGATTATTTTCCAATTTCATCACATTTTGAAAGGTCGTCTGCGAACTGTTTAAATTTGGGACAGTCGAAAATCTGGTGGTTAGGAAAGGGTTAAAGTATTAAAAAAAGCCCTTTTGAGAAAAAGGAATAGTTACTTTTAAATAAAGTACATTTTCTTTTTTAGCAATACTGTGTACCAAGTTTCACAATGAAAAGGTCATTTAATCACAATGGAACTTGTCGTCTGCTGTTACTTATTATTTGTACTAGACGAGTGTCCACATTCATTTTTTCTTTTTCAATTCTATTCAGCATAAAATAGCACAAAGCATACTTGTAGCCATAAACAAAAATAATGGATACATTTTAACACATGCATAGATAGTAACAGTTCGGTAGGGATATATCAGTTGAAGGTGAAATCCGCGAACATGTTTCGATTTCGAAACCGTGTTTTGACAATGCCTTTATAAGCCACAGCGCTGTATTATATACATGTATTGTATCTCGGTATTCCTACAAAACATGTACATATATTGCTGTAAACCCAAATTAGTATACCAGGAATTTCAGATCACTTTACCTTTATTGTCCTTATAATTATGATCTACGGTGACTTTTCATCACCACCAAATTAAATATCTGATTTTCTTGCTTTCCCCTTTTTTTTGTTTTTGTTTTGTTTTTGGTATTAATCTTTATAAAAAAAGATTGTTGTACCAAATAAAAAAGGTGGAATAACAAATAGCGTTTTATCAATGGATGAGTAGAAATATGATTTGATTAAGTAGGAAGTGAAATGGAGACTTTATAACCTTTTCAACAATAACTGAATTCTACATCGATTTTGAAGAAAGTTCTAGCAGCTTTTGTTAACCCACTCTCGATTCTGCTTCCAAGGTGCTAACCAGTACTCACGCCAGTATTCACAATGTTGAACAATGAAAGCTCGCAAAGATACATGACCTAATCAAATAAAATTGTTTAAGTCGGCGTAAAATTTCATACAAAGGAAGAGCAAACAAATGGCCTCGCTGGTAAGACCACTGGTTTTTTTTTTTTTTTTTTTTTTTGGGGGATTGGGGGGTAGTTTTTCTAACCCACGGGTTGATATCCTCAACTTAAATATAAAGACCATTTCGTAGAGGGGACATAGGTAGTCATATAAGCAATGTCATTTCTTCCATTGTGTCAATGGCTGTTGGTGGACGCCGTAGCAAGAGCCGAAAGTGAAAGGACGAATCGATAACTGTGGTCTCTTTATTAACCCCCTCCTCACACACCCACACACACACACTCACAGCCCGCCTTGACGTATTTATAATATGATTTATATACAACTGCGACAGATGAATTCTTTGCTTTTTATGAGTCATTTAAATTTTTGCAACAATGGTTTCTATCTAATATCATAGAAAGGATATTTTATTATTTTTAGTATACCTGCTGTTGCTTTGTAATTAGACAAGTTATATATTCCAATTTGGGGGAATGGTTCTGACCCTTCTTGAGTACTGTGTAAATTACAGCAGACGGCTTTAAAAATCAATAAACCAGTGTCTCAAGATGCCAACCAAATACTGGTGTCGCTTATTCGATAAATAATAATGAAACTTCCCTTTGATCATACTGTTTTCAAGTGCCGCTAGCCATAACGGCATACAAAATGTGTTTGCACAAAGGAGACGATAGTAAAACCCCTTCTCTGAAAAGTTTCATTCTTACACAAGGAAATCAAAAATGCAAAGTCATGCACCATTGCAAGTGTCACACCATACAAATCGGTGACCCACATGCTCTAAAAATAGCTCGATTGGAAATTTCAAGCGCCACATTCAAATGTCACGTGACATTGACATACCACGTGGTTAAAGTGGGATATTAGATAACGCCTACTTACTGGTCAATGTTAGTGTACCACAGCGGAAGTAACCTCTGTGAGGAATTTTTCAAAGTTTAAGCCTTAGAATGTTCGGTAACTTTATAAAAATAGTTTATTGTGTCGTCTGCTTTTCAAACCCTGAAAAATCTGCTTATTTTGATGAGTCTTGTTAACCCTTAGAATGCTGTGTAATTTTTTAGATATCTGCCTAATTTTGATGAGGAAAGATACCCAGAGTAGCAAACAGATAAGGTCACAGGCCAGCCGCCATTATGCATGGCGGCTGACCTGAACCCAACCTTTTTGCATAGTATAATGGCGGCTGGCCTGAATCCAACCTTTTTGCATAAGCGCGAAGCCGGTTTTAGCAAAAATAAGGGTTAAGTCTGGTTTTAGTTTAAACTTATTTATTTTACATCGACGATAACGGAAGCTGGAAGCTTATTAGATTCGCCGCTGACTGCTTTTTGGACACTTAACCATTACTCTCGCCGATTTGTGGGCTAGTCCCGGTATTGCCACCTCTACGCCAACAGGATTCGAACCCAGGATCCCCGGTACCATGGACCGACGCTCTACCGCTGCACCACTGGCACAAAAACCAGCGTTTACTTTATCGAATGTTTTCTTGGCCTTACTATGATTATTTCGTTAATCTTTTGTCCGGATATAATCAATTTTTACTATTGCGCATGAAAACCCCTGTGGTTTCTACTTCCTTGTTCGTATTGTAATATGCAAATGTGTATGTTCAATATTGCAGTTAAAACTACTGTATTGTATTGTTATAGTTGTTGTTGTTGTTGTTGTTGTTGTTGTTGTTGTTGTTGTTGTTGTTGTTTTGGGTTTCTTGGTTTTCAAAGGGGTTTTAACTAACTACCTTTTCGGGTTATTAACGGGTTATTTACGCAGAAAATAACTATTCACACCGATTCCCAAAGGGATCAAACAAAGCGACGAAACACCAAATAATTGCATAATATACAGTCCATGAAATAAAAGACTGTGACAAAAGAATAAATTATTCACGACGAATAGTTTTTCGTTTTTGAATGATATTTCTACCGACTCTGAAAGAGGGGAAATATCAATACAACACTTAATGATCGCTTGATATACAACACATTGGAAATAGAGTGACAAAAATATATCATCCTTGACAAATTTATTCTTCTCTTATTTGATCCAATTCTCGAAGTCATACAAACGATTCATATAAAATTCAATAATCGCTTGATATATGGTATATTGACACATATGTGACAAAATAAGAAGTTACTCTCATTTTGCAAATTATTCCAAAACAAAGGTTCACAATTAAGGCATTATGGCATTTTGTTTATGTAGTATTAAAACAGATATATGGTATAAAAACAAACAGTTGAACGAGTACGACCACTATAGGGCTTGGAAAAGAGAACTAAATCGGTATGTTTAAGTCTCAGGTTGCTGTAGAATAGTGTTTTATGTCGTCTGCTTAGGGTCAGGTGTTAAAAATATTTCATTTATCTACAAGTAACAAATCTGGCAATCTTTGTTATCATACGTTATGGGTTTATCGCCCAAAGTTGGTATTCACGTACCTGCATGCATTTCCTAGAAATCATATAGCGAAAACGAAAGAGAAACTGGGGACCAATTTATTAGGGTAAATCATGACATGAATATCGGCAAACATTAAAATGCTCTGTCCATTGCTTCATGTTTATCTAAAGTTGCTGTTTAATGCCCTTTCAACATCGTTTCAAAGTTTTCGCACCGGCAGTCCGATTTTAATTCTTGTCGGATTTTCTGCCAGTAGGAAGTAGGGATATGATGTATTGTTTGGGGACACTGACATTCATATAAAAAGCCTCTGTCGAAAATCGGACCGATGTGAACTGTTTAAAATACCTTCTCGCTAACCACCAATACATAATGTCGACATGCATGCATGTAAGCTACCGTGTAAAACACTCGACGTGTACCACTAAGCTACCGTGAAAAATACCCGACGTTTACCACTAAGCTACCGTGAAAAATACCAGACGTTTACCACTAAGCTACCGTGAAAAATACCCGACGTTTACCACTAAGCAACCATGTCAAATACCCGACGTTAACCACTTAGCCACCGTGTCAAATACCCAACGTAAACCACTTAGCAACCATGTCAAATACCCGATGTTAACCACTAAGCCACCGTGTCGAATAGCCGACGTTAACGACTAAGTCCCGTGTCAATACTTGACGTTTACCACTAAGCTATCGTGTCAAATACCCGACGTTAACCACTAAGCCACCGTGGCAAATACCCGACGTTTACCACTTTGCAAACGTGGCAAATACCCGACTTTTACCACTTAGCCACCGTGACAAATACACGACGTTAACCACTAAGCCACCATGTCAAATACCCGACGTTGACCACTAAATCACCATGTCAAATACCCGACGTTAACCACTTAGCCACCGTGTCAAATACCCGACGTTAACCACTAAGCCACCGTGTCAAATACCCGACGTTAACCACTTGGCACAATGTCAAATACCCGACGTTAACCACTAAGCCACCGTGTCAAATACCCGAAGTTAACCACTAAGCCACCGTGTCAAATACCCAACGTTAACCACTAAGCCACCATGTCAAATACCTGACGTTAACCACTTAGTCACCGTGTCAAATACCCGACGTTAACCACTAAGCCACCATGTCAAATACCCGACGTTTAACACAAAGCCACCATGTCAAATACCCGACGTTTAACACTTCGCAACCGTGTCAAATAACCGATGTTTACCACAATGTCACCGTTCCAAATTCCCTAAGTATGTCACTAAAACGCTGGCGATTTTCGGTAAAAGAATGTGCCTTATTGTGATCCGCCTATTAGACTTTCTAGTCTCAAAAGCTGCGTTGGTACAGAATTTGATATGAATAACGACTGCCACACAATTTCGATATATAGACTTTGTCGAAATCGTTCGGCAAAACTTGAATTATTTACACTCCAATGATAATACATTGTAGATTGATAATGATGTAAAACAAAAACCACAAAATCTATTCTTTCAATGGCAAGCACAGCGCAATACATTGCTAGGACACTAAGCATATTTTATAATTATGAAATGTCACAAACAATGCAGATGAAATAGCATACAAAATGTAAAGCACCATTAGCATTGGCTTTTCACAGAAAATTGCTAATACGAATAACACAAAAAAACATAAATCTTTGGAAAATAGATGGTATCAGAATTGATGCATTTCATTTGAATTACCATTCAATTCAATTGCGATGTTGAAAATGAAAAACACTTTAGTGGCCCTATTACATTGTTTGTATTGAAACAAAAGAAGAATGTAGATAACAGAAATAAAAGTCAACTGATTGATATCTTTGATGAATTATTTAATCTCGATTCGTCAAATAAATGTTTGCCATTGTCGTTTCCAGACAAGTTCAAAGGTATATGTAACGTTCTAAGAGCTTACCTCACTTCGATACATCTGCGACAGAAGACGTTAGCAAACTACTGTAGAGACCACTGTGACAAAGAGATCGGTTGATCATTGTAGGCAATGTACCTTTTCTTCAAAATGATTTCTATCAAATGTTACAAGAGTGATGCCCAATTTTGTGCTTATCTTGTGATTTATTTAAGTCTGATGTTGCTTTTAAATTGGTCGGATCCGTTTGTTCCTAAAATATCAAAGTATTGGGTAATGAGTAAATGAGTATGTGAGACTGACAACGGAGCATTGCTGATACTAGATCAGTAATAACGTATTGGGCGTTCGTACGAAGTGGACAATTGTACGCTTAGCCGTTTCTTCGTGCGAGGACATATGTTTAACCCTTTACCAAACGCCAAATTTTCGACTGTCCCAAATTGAAAGAGTTTTCAGAAAGAGGCGGAAAAGATTGTGTGGGAAGAGGAGAAATTGCTCGTTAAGATTAATTTTTCCTTTTCCCACAATGTTTTCCAGAGTTGTCTGCATCAAAATGGTCAAACGTCGTCATTCTTTGGCAATGTGTTAAAAGACTTCTGTAGAAGGTGATCATTGAAAACACTGTAATAAAAGAAGAAATTATCCGTTTCCTGAAAATAAAAAAAATAGAGTTTACGAGACTAGTATTGGCTCATTGTTGATACTAGATCAGGAATAGTATTTTAGACGTTTGATCAGGGAAAACTATTGTACGCTCACCCGTTACTTCGTAAGGGGATATGTGTTTCAAAAGGGTCATGCATTGTTCTGTGGTCCAGCTGACGCTCAAAGAACTCGGGAATCCGGGTTCGATCCCTACTGAAAGCTTTTATTTGGGTTTTGTAGCAAATGAACATTGAACCCATTGTGACCCATTGCTCGTCTCGGGCAATTTCTCATTTTGTCAGAATTGTTGCGCGCGTCATAGGAGCCCCCCCCCTCCCCCTGTCCTTCATTTATACATTTCTTCTGGAGTTATACAAATTGTAGATAGATTTTAACATTCTTTTGTAACTACATGTAGAATGGATATGTAAATGCAAATGCCAAAGTGGAAATTTTCTTTTAGTCTTTCTGCAAATTCTATCTACAGCTTCCTTAACCTTAAGTAAGCAGTCAGTGCGGATCTAAAGCTGTTTTCAACAGTGTTTCGCTCTTATCAAAGCGGTCAGCGCACATATCCATAGTACTGGTATTTCACCAGCACTTCAAAACACTATCTTAACGCTATTTCTCTACAAACAATTTTAGAAACTATCAGTCTCTTTAAGCTTTACAAAAATACAATACAAAACGTTTATCTTAAGTAAATAGGGGTCCGGTCCACAATACAATCATAGAAAATCAATAGAAATATAAAAGCAAGTTGCATATGGGTCTCATTCTGCTTCTAAAAGATGGATTACATAAATTGAAAGAGTTTGTAAAACAAACCGGTAATTATTTTGGAGAACAGTATATAGATGTTTCCTTGTATGACAAGCTGTAAACTATGTATGGAGATCAGTATCTCTGAATTCACTATATTTTTTAACAAATATAGAATGCATGAAATTCGTCCTTGATCACTGCATTATCTTTCTGGGTGTTAAAATACCGAAGCTGGATTGTTGGATTGGTGTATCGAACCGCTTCCAATGGTAATTTAGTACAATTCAATTGAATTAAATTGAATTTGTATTTTAGTCATATAGCGGCAGTCAGTGCATCTATCTATGTTCCTTCTATTTCCCCACCAATACTATTCTGTACTCTTTCCAAGCCACCGATTAGTTTCCAGCGTGAGCATAAAGCAGAAGTGGCGAGAGGCCAATCAATTTTATAACCCAGACTTCCTTAACATCATAAGGTTAACGGGTGGTTGAAAAACATATGTTAAACGAGTGGCTGTTAGTTTTTACATGAGGTAACAGGCTGATTGCCTGATAGCAGTTATTAACTCGCATCTATATTGGTTTCAACATCGCGTCAACATTATTTCAGCTGTGTAGCGATACCAGAATCTTGAGGATGAAGTAAGACCTGAAATGTATTACACATAAGGAATGGTCAACCTGGATAGAACTTTCGGCACCCCGTTAGTCAGTCGGGAGTCTATATCCTATATGAGAGTCCAAATTCCGTCACCGAGATTTGAACCCACGCAGAGAGAGGCCTTGACCAAGCCTTGATACCAGTTTTCTAAGTTCTCTATTCATTTTCAAACTGGCGAAATGCACCCAGAGCCATTCCACAAAAAGCTTTACCGCTTGTAATGTATCATTATATTACTCTCCGATACAGCGACATATAAACTATTGACGACCAAGGTCAAAGCTTGGAAAATTTCCCGGAAATTATGAAATTCTAGACAGGTTCGACAAAGTCCAAACCCATAAATCTTACCTGTCAGCGAATATTACATGTTTGTTTCATTGTGGGGCCCGGTTTACGCGGTATCTTATGAACGGGGAAATTCCCAAGGCCTTTTATCCAGCGGTCCAATAGATATTGATACGCATTGAAGTTGGGTGATTTATTGCCTGTTGCCTATAGGACAAGCCGAGTACCCAGTTGAACTCTATCTTTTTAACAAAGTTATTGCTAGAATATTCGTGAATAGCGGCATAAGTGATAAATAAGCATTCAAGTTATCGTGACAAAGGAACCATCATTAGAAAAGACTTTTGTAGTCGGGAGTTGAGGGCCCGTTTTACTAAACAACTTACGGAAAATATTTGCGTAAGTCAAAACTGATAAACACGGATAGTATCTTCAATAAAAGTACAATATTGCAATGTGACATGTCATTGGAAGCGTCTCGGAGAGACGATTCCAATGATGTGTCACTTTGCAATATTGCTTCATCCAATATTGAAATAAGAGGAATTGTTGTTTTAGACTTGCGCAAATCTTAAGCGTAAACTGTTTAGTAAAACGGTACCTTGGACCTTAAATCAAACCAACCATCGGAATATTTTTGTGCAATGTTGTCAAATTTGATGGGTCATTCAATCAATTATTCCATTATTTTACTGACTGACTGACTGATTTTCATATATCTTGTATGGCACACTTCGTGCTGGCAGCCTGGCTGATAGGCTAACTGGCAGATATGCTGGCGAATAAAATGGCAGTCTAATGGATTGGTTGGTAGGCGGATTCGCTGATAGACTGGCTGAAATAACTCACTGATTGAAAGACTGGCTGGTTTATATGCTTCCTGGTTGATAGGCTTGCTAATAGGCGGACTGGCTGGTAGACTGACTGGTATACTGGCAGGTTGATAGGCTGGTGGATACATTGTAGGCTGGCTGATATCAGTGCTTTACAAAAAGGAACATTAAGTTAGCGGCTTTTCGCAACGTAACTGACCAATCGCTCTTATAAATCTCTGAACCCGTCCAAGGAATTAAGCCTACATGTTCACGGGCTAGTGCCAATCGGAACTACTCGGAAATTTCCGTGAGCTGTGAAGTACACCTCGGATATAAGTGTAGGGTTACAATTTTTCGGGTAAATCGGCCTCCGGCGTCTAACACATTTTCTAATCGTGCACATTAAGTAGTTCAATGTGTATGGAAGTGTTGGACATCCTTTTAAATCATTTCTTATCAGTAACTCATACGAAATGGCGAAATTGTTGTTGTGACATGCATAGTTGTTTCCTCATTCAACTTTAACGACTTTTTAGATTTCACACTTAAGATCTTTTTTTAAAAAACGAAAGTAAAGTGACGTCATTCTCGCAAGAAACAATATGGCGTCATCCCTATTATTTCAGAGGTGTTTTCATTGGATAAACCCGATGTGTTCAGATTGGGCCTAGTGCTAGTTACTCGGTGTTAAACGATGGCGAAGCTCTAACAGCTGTCAAGGAAGAACGTGTATCAAAATATGGTGTCTCGTTAGATTTTCGAATCAATAGGAGTTTGCTAATTTAAGCATGATGATGTAACGTTTACAAATTGTTATAAGTTATAAAATCTAATAATGGGAAATGGGTGTGGATGGTTCTAGAAAAAAGATTTGATGTCGATAAAGTAGTAAAGGAACTGGAAACGGAACAGTGCTATTTCAGATGATAAGATTGTCTGTTGAATTGAACATATTCGTTTCAAAAAGAAATGAAATTCTATTGTCAAACAAATCCTCCTTTAGTTAGTTATTGAAAGTATTTAACATTATGGATAAAGATAGCAATGAGTGACATGAGAAGAGTTCTCTATAAGAAATTACTTCGAAACGCAGAGTTTAAAGGCACATAAAAGGATATAAGTACAGATAAATTACTGAAAAAATATATGGAGTTCTTTGATAATGTTCACAAAAGTCATGAGAATTAATTTACAAATGCATTTATACCCTATTAAAAAGATTCCTTTAAATTAAGTTATTTTGTGCTTGAAATATAGTTGTCTCCAATTCAATCATGTTTATCAACAATCCGTTTGTTTACATATTTAAAATAAAGAATTCTGATTGGTCAATTCAAATGTTTGTGTATCAACTGTCAAGGTCAGAGGTGAAGAATGGGGCAATCTGACTTATTAAACTTGCTAATCTAGGTTATTTCTGGTAGACTTTCACGTTCAAGTTTTGCTGATGGGTTTTTTTGGTGATAATTAACTTAATCTGATCAAAGGTTTACCAAATAAAATAGTTTGATATAGCATCAATCTCCTTTTATGTGCCTATAAATTTAATATTTATAACTAACAACATGGTGTTGGTAGAATAGCAATTATTCATTCGAATCTTTTCGAAACGCATTCCCTACCTAAAATTCACTCGACTTTTACAAAAGTAACTTCTACAAAACTCTCTTTATTATTATTGAGAGAGAATTATTGCTGAAACGAGCAATCATTCTCCGTTTGCTACATCATTTTCCATTCCACTAGACAATACAATCTCACAATCGTATTGGACATCAGCATTTTTTTCTTTCAATTTCGGACTAACAAACAGAGCATCGTTTGGTAAAAAGATGTTCATAAAAGTACTTTTTTATTCGTCTGCAGATGATGTCTATCGTCTGGTTGATGAATAAAAAACACGCAGACATACGACAATATCCCGATATAAAATAAGATGCAGACGACAGATGGTTATGACATGCGTTATGTAACTTTCCCTGTAGTGACGTCAACATACCGACTCATAGAGCAGACGATCTCGAATGAGATGAATTTGACTGAAAATGTTGCGCCGTTTTTCACCAGCATCTCAGACACATCGTTAACGCTAGAAACAATCACGATTTCGGAATAAAAGCAAAATCATACGGCACACTGTCGTAAATCGTTAGTTTGGAGGTTCCGAAAGGCTGCGGTTAAAACATTTGCCGAAAACCGATCCTGCAAATAAAAAAATGCGTCAAGGCTGTTGTGTCATTATCTTCACAAACAACCTTTCATGTCGAGTGTTATGTGTGAAAACAATTTTAAATTGTATCCCTCCTATGGTTTAATACTTATTCAAACTAATTGAAAAAAAAAACTTTTACGACAAGTCCCCTGATCCGTATGATTTCTTATTTATTTCAAACTGGTCTACTTGCGTTATTGCATCTTGTTCCAACCCATGCACATTACGGAGGATAAGCTCGCATGTACATACTCCTGGTATTCCCTCTTAACCCATTACCAAACAATGACAATATTTGACCAGTTTATTGCAGACGACTTTGGAAAACGTTGTGGGGACAAAGGAGAAATTGCTCCTAACGAGCAATTTTTCATTTTCCCACAATGTTTTCTGCCCTATCAGAAGATTGTTTTCTAATTTCATCACATTTTGAAATGGCGTCTGTTTAACTCTTTCAATTTGGGACAGTCGAAACTTTGGCGTTTGGGAAAGGGTTGAAGTATACACAAAATCTTTTCTAAGCCACCGACTGCCTTCCCAGATAATCTCGAATCGACCGGTGGTGGGATATTTTATATACTCGTATGTGGTTACGGTTGGCTTATCTTGTTATTCGGTAGCACAGGATGATCTGGCATGACAATTTTGCGCGGGAATACGAAGGTACATTTCCCGCCATTTTTGCTTTACGGCCTTGACATTCCAACGTTACTCATAATCTGACTGGTTAAGATGATATATTGTCACGTGCGTGGAAACTGTAAGATTTCAGCTTACCCTCTTGAAAGGGCTGTTGCAGAGTGGCGATCATCTGTCACCATCTTAACGCATATGCTATAATCATACAAACGAAGACAACAGCGCAAGAGGTTTATTGGTTAGAGTACAGACCTTGAAATCACTCTGCCCCTCTCCGCTAGGATTCATATCCCGTTGAACATCTTTTGAATTTCACGGGAGGTAGTCTCCCGACTGACTTGTGGGATACCTATGCCAGCATGACCAGCCATAATGGGCAGATGAGTATGGAGGGTCGTCCTCCATCATCAAAGGTTTGTTATCGCAACATGACCAAAATAATCATGACGCGTCGTAAACCATTACATTTGCACTTTTGCTTTAAGTGACAATAGTAAATTGAGACAGAATTGCGGTGAATAAGACAACTATTGGCTTAATATGGACGTCAGTCATTCAAAAACCTTTCGTAGGAGTTCTCTGAATCATTTGCGTCCTTTATTAGGAAAACCTTTGACTAAATAACTTTTCACGCACTGGTTAAGAGCGGTTGCTTAAACACGGTTGACTGTATATCCAATCTTTTAACCGTTATAGTACTGGAACCGACGTTACGTTTATGCAAAATGGTTGGATCCAGGCCAGCCGCCAAGTGAATTGGCGGCTGGTCTGTGATCTAACCTATTTGCTACTCTGAATGGCTTTTATCATTAAAACTAAGCGCGTGTTTAAGGTTCTGGATAGCAGACGGCACAAAATTTATATTTCTTAGAAAATTGCCTACAATTCTTAGGCTTAATAAGTCACTCTGTAAAGGATTTGTGCCACTTTCACTGGGTATAATATTAAATGTATAGCTTACTGTTAGATAGAAAACTTTTAAGTTCAAAGATTCTTGAATTGAGATGACATAGTAACCTCATTTAATCTAGGTCACTACCTTGCGTTATTTTTATTCAACCGACATATTAAGCTCATCCTTTAAGGTCATTAGACCAGAGGTACTCGTTTATTTGATATCGAAACAAAAGAAGAGAGAAAGTCTACATAAACCCATTACCAAACAATAACGACATTTGACAAGTTTATTGCAGACGACTCTGGAAAACATCGTAGGAAAAGGAGAAACTGCTCTTAACGAGCAATTTCTCTGTTTCCAAAAATGTTTTGTGCCCTATAAGAAGATTTCTTTTCTTTTTTTTTTTTTCGATTTCATCACATTTTGAAATTTCGTCTGCAAAATCTTCCAATTCGGGACAGTTAAAACAGTGGCGTTTGGTAAAGGGTTAAAAAGGCATATAAAGTATCCCGCCAGTTTTCTCTGAATCAGATCTCTAGTAACAATGGTCTAGGTTTTAGATATCAATTTGATACTATAATCTGTGACCTGATTCTCCGATCAAATTATATCAGGATGGTTCTTAAGTCATTTGACCACCGCATATCAAACTCAAAACCGTTACAATGTAGAGATTACATTTCCAATTTGGATTAAGTAAATGGAGTCAGATGTAACAACAAGTTGTATAAGAATTGTTGAAAAAAAAATCATTTGTATTGCGACTCCTCCGACCTTAAAATTTCTTTTGCGGTCAGCGCTTTTCCGCACCAACACAATATGGCAGGATGCTTTGGTTGACAGCTAATCTGTGGAATTAGGTGTTCAAGTTCCAGGTTTTTGGCTGACCACTTACCCATTCCTATGGATAACATTTTAGGACAGGCCAAAATTGGAAGATACAGCAGACGATACAGGGTGGCGAAATCTGATTTTGATTTATTTGTCCGGAGATGCTAAATATTTTCCTACACTTGTCCGTATAATGGTTATGAAGTAAAATACCACTTGTCCGTTTAAACTTTTTGACAAGTTGGACAATGCAGACAAAAAATTAATTAATTAATGCATTAATCAATTGTTAATTGTTAATTCGTGCTTCAACCAAATAAGGACAATATAAGTGTATGTATTTTGTTTCAGATTGTTGGGTTCCGGTCCGTAATACGCAATCCGTATGCAATACATTCAACATGCAAATCGACACCGTGTCCTAGTGGTTAAGGCGTCCGCTTCAGAACAGGAACGACGAAGGTTCGATTCCCGTGTGTCTGGAAATGGTTTTCATGGGAATTGTTCCGAAATGGCCGGTTCGTGAGCCGTGAGCTAGCTGAATGTAATGGTTACCGACTTATATCCGCTTGGCGCCTGACATAGTGATAGAAGTTGGGACGTACTTACCATAACCAGTTCAAGGTGTCTCAAAAGCCAAACTGGGTGGTCATTTCGCAAGGGGTGAGACTATTAAAAATCAAAGCGCTGATAGCGCTGAGGGACTAAGGTGCGTTTAAAGCAAGATGATTGAGGATACATTTGAAAATGTCTTTGGGCAACATCTTGGGGAAAACAGCTGCTCCTTTTACCACCATTACTATAGTTATTATTTCTTTGAACAGAGACAGAACGATAGTCTATTTTTCGAACATCTGGACATTTAACGATTTCCCATGAGGCAACAGTTATAATAATATAGAGCAAAACAAAGCGAGTAAATCCGGACTACATTCCTAGTTCCAAGAAGGTATTAGTCCGCACAGTGAAGGCGGATGTTTAATGAGTAATTGGGGTCAGACCGCTGTTTGGTTATCGATAAAGTACCGTCCCTCAGAAAGTGGTATGTAAATTCAATGGACTAAGGTGCTGACGCACCCTTAGTCCAAAAAACTATACCTTGCAAACACAAGCTCTGTTGCTGATCGACGCATTCATCCACAACGCAGCCACCTTTTATTGTAATATTATGTCACATTGTCTACGATTTGCGTAGGTTCGATTTTTGGGGGTTTTTTGCATCTTTTTATTCATCTTTTTACCTTTCACATCTTGCCAAGATGAATGGTTGACACTCATGCTATTGTTTGTAGACACGTTACAAACGAGCAAAAACGTGGAATTCCTTTCGACGCATCATGATTTGTATCGTTGTCAGGCTGTATCCGCATTATAAAAACCAGACGGTATTGTCTTGTAATTGCGCGTGTGCATTTATCCATGCACACGTGTACTGGCGACACGTTTTGTTGTTGATTAACGCTTATAGTACTGAAACCGAATTCATGCTTATGCAAACAGGTTATATCCAGACCAGCCGCCAAGTGAATTGGCGGCTGGCCTGTGATCTAACCTGTTTGCTACCCTGAGTATCTTTCCTCGTCAAAATTAAGCAGATGTTTAAGGTTTGGAAAGCAGACGAAACAAAAATATATTATTAGAAAAATACTCAGCATTATAAGAGTTAAGTCTAAGATTCTTTTTCATTTTTTTTTTCTCAATTATTGCACCTGGTACAAATGGAAAGTATCCACAACAAACAATTTGAATTCGGTCGAAGTTATAAGATATGGCTTCATTGCACGGGAATTTATCGCGAATGAAAGAAAACTTGACATTTATGAATAAAGAAATGAAAATAGCAGTTCTCCATTTTTCTCAATTATTTCATTTATATTCTGCAAGAGTCCCGTAAAATGCCGAAAATATTTGCGTAGGGTTCATAGGTGCTTTTACACAGATGTGAGGAACTTGAAAGTTGAAACTTGATTTCTTAAAGACTTAACAACAGCTGAACTGATATATGATACACACTGAAGAATAGCAGTTGGAAGCAAAATTATATCGTTTTAAATCCTTAAAATGAGTAAACAATAAATTATAATCCCAAAGCGTGACATCGCTATGTAGATCTACCACATATAAACTATATATACAGTTAAACTTGTGTTAAGAGGCCAGCCTATGGGACAGAGTAAATTTGCTGTTTAACACAAGTTGGCTGCTTAACACAAATTGATTTACACTATAAATCTAACAATGGGACTTTCTGTAGTGGCTGTTTAAGGCAGGTTGGCTGCTTAAAAGGGTGGCTGCTTAACACAAGTTAGACTGTACTTCAATAGAATGACGCTTCCTGCATTTACTCAGCTTTCGATACCAACTATTACTTGTATATCAAACAACAATTCAAAAACTGTATTGTTTCAACGACATTTCATTTTTGACTTTCAAATTATCTCTTCTGTGAACAAGCATCTAAAACATCATACCATATAAGAAAAAAATGACAAATGTCCAATTAATTTTCAGACTGTAACTTAGGAAAACTCGTCCTGTTCAGGGATCTACGTCATCAGTAACGGCAAAGCGCACCTGTCGAACACAACGAGGCAAACCACGACAACAGACAATTTGGTCAATGAATTCGGTGACGACCATGACGATCATGAGACGAGATTGTTTACGCGCAATAGTCCCCTTTTTCATAACTATAGATACGCCATCTGTTACAATTGCGACAATAACAAATACTCAATGTTCTAGAAAACTGGGTGGATTAGCATCCTTTTCGTGTAGTATTTATAAACTATTGGACAAACAATATTTTGTCGGTACTCATTGAAATCGTCTTGTCTCTAATTGTCTGCAATATTCGATGATGTGTATGCTGATGATTTTTTTAGGCATCCTTGTTGATGCCCGGTACATAACCAAAGTACAATGCACAAGCTGTCGAACTAACTGACCCAATTTACACGAACCCTACTTACTCTTATCCCTGTACCAAACATTTAATTTTGGATTGTCCCAAATTGAAAGAGTTTGCAGACGATATTTCAAAATGTCATGAAATTGGAGAATAATCCTCCGATAGGGCAGAAAACACTGTTGGAAAAGGATTAAGTGCTCGTTACGATGAAATTGAAAAATAATCCTCTGAAGGGGCAGAAAACATTGTGGGAAAAGGAGAAATTGCTCGTTACGAGCAATTTCTCCTTTTCCCACGATGTTTTCCAAGGTCGTCTGCAACAAAGTGGTTAAATGTCGTTATTGTTTAGAAATGGGTTATACCAATAACATGTATAACCATTATCCCTCATGCCATCCTTGGATATAGAGAATAGATGGTTGGTGTTTTGAATCGGATATGTTATCGGGTAAGGCGTTAACTCGAATCATCCAAGCTGTAATTGTGCGTAAGAGAATGAAATAGCTACGTCTGAATCATTCGGACTAGCGAGGCGCAGGTATGTCATCAGCCGATGTCACATCTGCTATTAACATCGCGTCAACATAGTTTTACTTATATTACGAGTCCGGACATTGTTGACGATTGTACACCACTAACCTAACTGCCCATACAGGCCGACAAGGCCAGGTTATATAACACGATGTTGCCTCTCATACATAATGCTGGTTGCCTGAGCAATCGGACGTTTGTACCAAACACACATGATGAGTATGATGGGTACCCGCCAGCGCAGAGTCTGGCAGCTTTTCACTAGGTAGAGAGCGGGTCGTAGAGATTCTCTTAACGACCCTATTAGTACAGATGTGTTCCTACAATTGTAGTTTTAGAGTTTAAGGTATATGGCCCCTCATAATCAAACATTTACCAATGTTAATATACATAAACTGACTAAAATAGCTATAAAATACAATGTAGTTTACATACAATGAACGTATTGACTCATCATGGTATGGTATAAGTTGTTGTTCTTATCCCCCACTTGTTTTCATTTTTCATGAATTGTCTTCCCTGAAAACACATAAGAATTTAGTTTCTCGTGTGTTCTATGTTCAAGTTTCGATTTCTTTTCAAAATTTCAATCAGAATCATGTAATGCATCTTTCTATCATGATTTTTGTTCCTCAAACATCAAACAGGTTTATCATCTTCACAGAAATATCAAATTTCCCATAGGCTTCAATGTTAATTTTTGACTTGTTTATGTAATAATAGAAAAATGCCCGGTAAAACCTTTTCATTTGTGAAGATCTTCAATGGAACAAAGTGTCGTAAAGATGCTACCATTCACTGCTGACATATGCAACATTCTTAATGGGGGCCATAAGCCTTAAATAAAATAGAGAAAAACGCTATACGATCTTGGTACCTTTATTTGATATTGCTACAGTGAGAACCATCGGGCTTTCGTTAGTCTGTTGGGAGACCTCGCTACCAAATAAGCAAATGGAGCTTGCACATGTCCAATTCTAGTATAGTTTTTGAAGGCGTTATTCTAAAGGTTCTTGTTCATGAAAGATATGATTTGATGACGGTTAAAATAAGATGTCGTCGAAACATGATTTTTTTTATTTTTTTTTTATTTTACTGTTGTTTGATATACAATAAAACTTTTTATTGAAAGCGTAATTAATTCAGGAAGCGTCGATATATCTACGTATGTACAGTTTATATGCAATATATCTCAAAAAGCGATGTCAAGTTTTTGGATTAAAACTTTTAGATACACGTCTATTGTATACACACTTTAAAGAAATAAAAACGATCTAAGTTTTCTCCAATGACTATTCTTCAGTGCGCATCATATAGAAGTAAAGCTAGTGTGCAGTTTTATAGAAACGAATATTATTCGTCCAAAGTCCCCACTCATCTGTGAACAATAAACCTTTAAAAACCAACTGATTTAACCAGTCTTTAGAACTATGCCATCATTCCTGTTGCAGAAATCATAACAAAAAACTACTGTGAGAACAGAACATATTGCTCGTAGAAAGAGCATTGTGTCAAAGGAAAAATTCCTCGTAAAGAGTTTTCACACCGAATAACCCGTGTTATTTAAGGAATCATCAGATATCAGTGAATTGTTACAACTAACAGTGATCTAACTATGCATGAGTTGTAGAGTGTAACAAAGCGTGTAACGTGTTTAATGCGCGAACTCGTTCCGGAAAATATTCTAGATTTATAAACTGCGTTTACAACTCTTTGCAAAAGGGGAACATATTTGCTCTCACAATCAGAGTTTCGTGTACCTTGCACTTTGCATGAAGCACTTTGAGAACTCGTATGGTAAATTCCTTTTTATGAGAACTCATTTGGAAACGTAACAGTATGCAGTATGCTGTTTCTCATAAAAAAGTTAACCTGGGATTTAGCACCACCTACATGATACAAGGGTCGTGGGCTCGATTCTTGCAAACAGCGGAATTTCAACTCGTGACTTTTTTCATCAATCAACATTCGGCGCAAATGGTAGTAAAGAAGCAGAATCAAGAATGAGTGAAATAAGTAGGTTTGTCTCACAATCGATATAAAAGTAAATACTTTAATACTTTTAAAAGAAGGGACCTGTCTTACATATGTTAGTTCGACCGGTTCCTTGTGAGCGTAAATATTAAGAAGAAAATGGTTCCTCATAAAAGCTTTTAACCTAGACGTGAACGGAACACGAGTCCTGACTGTGATATCCTTATCGTATTTTAAAAAGCATGCCTAACATTACATTCACAAAAAGATTTAATGGTTGCGACAATTATGTAAACGTAGACGCAAAGCTGCGAATATTTGTTAGAGAGACCCTATGATTCGACACAACCTGTTTTACGTTATGCGGTTGGTGCTATGGTAGTGCAGTCTGAACTTAACACGTTAATCGAATGAAAACACCTCTGAAAAACTATGGAAGCCGCCATATTGTTTCTCACGAGACTGTCATTGTACTTTCGTTTTTTGTATATAGATTTAAAACGTTAAATATAGATAGTCCTTTAATTTGATCAAGGAAACGGTTATTTGTATAAATATCATATATCACAACTTTTAATTTTACTATTATGTTACCGATAAAAGAAAATGATATAAATGATGTTCAACAATTCCATATACATTGAGCTACTTAACGTGGACGCTGATAGGAAATGTGTTATAGGCTGGGGACGATTCAACCGAAATATTGAAGCTTTGCGCTTATGTTCGAGGTGAATTTCTCAACTCGCTTAAATACCAAAAGTAGTTCCGATTGATGACAGGGGTCAATCTTCTTTGCAGAGTTATCGTTCGTATCTCACAAATGTAGGAGTAACGAGAACTGGTGGTAGAGATTGTGGCAGTGGTAAGGTTCCATCATGACATGTCTCGTTTAACCCTGATAGTGCTGGAACCGACTTCATGCTAATGCAAACAGGTTGGATCCAGGCCAGCCGCCAAGTAGATTGGCGGCTGACCTGTGATATAACCTGTTTGTTACTCTGAGTAGTTTTCCTCATCAAAATTAAGCAGATATTTAAGGTTTGGGAAAGTAGACGACACAAAAATTTATTTTCAGAAAATTACCCAGCATTCTAAGGTTTAAATATAATCCCATTGTTTTCCCGTCCATCGCGTTGATCAGAATTTCAAAAAGTATCTGTAACTCGATCCGGTTGACATCTGCGGTTATTACCTGTGATCTAGCTAATTTCGACGGCAAAAAATGGCGGTACGGTACACGCAGCATCGGGAAAGTGTCAAATCGCGAACTGTTAAAACCCATTAGAAAAGTATTCATCTGTGGTTTGTCGATAAGATAGCAGGGGATAATGATATTGAGTGACATAGCTTTATATTTGAGCACGGTGGGTACATGCATTTACATGAACTACACAGTTTTCAGGAATTCAAAAATTTAGAAAGTGTCAATACGCGAACTGTTAAACCCCATTAGAAAATTGTTCATTTGTGGTTTGCGAGATAAGGCAGCCAGAGACAATGATATCGAGTGGCGTATTTTTCCTTTGTGCACGGTTGATACACGCATATACTACACAACTTTGAGGAGTTTCAAAACTACGATAAAGGGTGAATATACGATTCGATGAGAAGTTGGTTTGACTGTTTGAGTTTTACGAAGATCTTCAGTAAAAGAAAAAAATGGCCTACGCAAGGCACATGACAAGTAGGGGCAAAAAACAGCGCGTAATTAGTATGCAAAGTTGATTGTCTCTCAATGTTTCTTGTCGTCCTTCGCGACTTAGTATGAATTTTATTTTAAATTCTAATGTCATTGTTCTAAGGTTTCCTGTGACAACAACGTTTATACCCCCCCCCCCCTTATTGCATGCTGGAATGTTCTCTAAATGCTTTGAAATGCTACCAAATTCGTCTCTGACAAGCTTCTCCAATGGTCTCCATGTTCCGATAAGTAAACCCGAGTTCGCCGGTCCATATTTTTCCCTTTTCGATTAGAAACCAACCGGAAGAGCGGCGATTAGACGCAAAATTAAGCGGAAAGAATAAACAGCCGAACCGAATTACGGGATGAAACGAAAATGAAAATATCTAAATCAACCTTGTGTAGGACTTCCTATCTTTTGCGACGTTTGAATGATGTTAGATATCCATCTGGTATAACCAATACTCTTTGATGTGGCTGGTGACCCTTCTGGCTTCCCTTTATTTCAAGAGTATCTGATTTGCTATCTTAAAGGCACATAAAAGGTGATAAGTACAAATAAATTACTGAAAAAATATATGGAGTTATTTTATTATGTTCATAAAAGTCATGACAATTAATTTACAAATGCCTTTAGACCCTATAAAGAAACTCCTTTAACATAAGTTATTTTGTGCTTGAAATATAGTTGTCTCCAATTCAATCATAATTATCAACAATCTGTTTGTTTACATATTCAAAATAACGAATCCTAATTGGTCGGTTCAAATATTTGTGTATCAACTTTCAAGGTCAGAGGTGAAGAATGTGGCAATCTGAATTATTAAACTTGCTAATCTGGGTTATTTTCTGGTTGACTTTCTCCTTCAAGTTTAGCTAATGGGGTTTTTTGGTGATAACTAATGGAATCTGATAAAAAGTTTACCAAATAAAATAGTTTGATATAGCATTAATCTCCTTGTATGCGCCTTTAATTCATTTCATCATAAGGTATTGCAAAAATGGTCAAAATTGCGATCAGCAACAGTAGACGACAAAATATGAAACTTGAAAAAAAATAAACCTTATGTTTCGGTATTTATTGAAATCGAGGGCTCGTCGTTGAGATCTTTATGTTATCAGTTGGTCTCAAATGCTCCCAATTTAAAAGCATCAGCAGACAGCACTACATATATGTATCATGAAAAAATATCTTGAGAAAATAATGGACAGAAATCATTTGTACACGCTTGCTAACAACGTGAGCAATGATAAGGCTGAAATAATGTGAAAACAGCATTGGTGTTGGCATGATTCCCCCTCCACTTCAATTTTAGAATCATTGGAAAAAGCTGTGTTCGGTTTCAAATATCAATATCAGCATGATTGTTTCTAAAATCACTACCAGTATGGTTGTACAAAAATCCGCTACCAGTATGATTGTTCTTAGATCCGCCACAAATACGTTTCAGAAGCAGAGTGGTATCTTGTTAGATGCACTGATTGTCGTGGAAAAAATGAAATACTTTTCAAACGGATTCAGAAACACACATGATAAATAATATCAGCCAAGCTTTTTCAGAAATTTTTAAGAACAGAAGAAACGTCACGTGAAATCGTCATTAACTTTAAGGTAGAATATCCAAATCCGCCATTTTGAAATTCCTTCTATCATCGGATTAATTCGGTCATCCTCGGTAAACATTGGTATTGACCGGAACTACTCGGTGTAGCGCAGCTAGTTCCGGCCACAACCGATGTGTACTGAACACGATCGACGTAATCCGACGAAAGAACGAATTTCAAAATGGTGGATTATGGGTATTCTACTTTAAAGTCTATATTCCTCCTCAAAAGGATCAAAATGCAGCGTTTTTTGTATAGGTTAATGTGTTCTACCTATTATAAGTCTGTCATTTAAAACGTGGTCGGCTCATTCCTATTTCTCTTTGAAAAGCGGGCGTTTTATGGCCTTTAATATCCGAACAAAAACATCAGACGGACTCGAGGATAATGCTCGAGACAGAAATAATTATTCGCCAGACGAATATGATTAAGTGCTCTGCAGTTTTTCCACTAGCATAACCCATTAGTATGTAATGAATGTTAGCAAGGTTTCAAAAATGGAATAATTCATTTTTTGTAGCGTCAAATCATATGTAGAAAATGCTGCTGTTAATGCAAAATATTTTTTCTGAGCTTCTGGATTATATAATGACAATGTAACAGTTTTCATCGATGTAAATTTGTTGTTAACCCATTAACAAACAATAACGACAGTAGACCAGTTTGTTGCAGACGACTTTGGAAAACATTGTGGGAAAGAAGAAATTGCTCTTAACGAGCAATTTCCCCTTTTACCACATTGTTTTCTGTCCTATCAGGAGATTATTTTTCAATTTCTTCACATTTTAAAATGTATTCTGCAAACTCTTTCAATTTGGGACAGTCGAAAATTTGGTGTTTGGTAAAGGGTTAAAACACCAAAGGACGGTGACTCCCTCGTATATCTAATGTCACGAAATACGACTTTTCTGTGCGAGTCTAGTTTGTCACAATGTCTCAATCCATTCAAAAAGGGCTTATCACGCAAGGCAAATCCATCGGCATTCCGTAAGTCAGTCGGGGGACTGCCGCTTGCGGAAATCGAAATGATATCACAGGGATTTTCGAAACGGGAATCTTAAAAAGTTTGGTGTTAGACATCGAATTATCAATTAAGATCGTAGCGATGGAATACTTGACATTGTTCCTTGGGTCTGACCAAACCAGAGCTTCTTCTTTTCTACTTGGAATTTGTTTTCCCAGTCGTATTATATCTCATGATGTGTAACCAACAACGACTTTGATAATTAGTCGTGAAAGACCCCTGTCCATGTGATATTTCAAGGTAAATTAGATAAGACCTATACTGTTGGTACTAGTTTGAATCATCTCGACGAAACGATTTGAAAGAACTACTATAAGGATCAAAATACATTGCATCTGCTGTAAACACAAGCAGTGAATGACAGCTTTCGATGCAAGGTTTTCAAAAAAAAAAAAACAAAGAGGGATGATGATACTTTAACAAAAAGACAAAATTACTCATAACGATTAAAATGCATTGTGACGAAATATAGGACTTAAAGAAATCTAATGATGAAGTAATCAAGTCCATTTCGCCTTTTATCTGATTTCATGAATATCATTAGTCACTCATTCTTTCTTGTTATCATACCTGGCCAAGAATCGAACCCACAACATTCTCCAAACGTGACGTACAGTAAAACTCGGTGTTACCTCATGTGTTCATTTATAAAGATATGTGTTCATTTACACGGACTTATTACGTGGGGCTTGTTTTTTACTCGACACGGTGCTCGTTGTAAAATCAACCCTTATAATGCTTCGTACTTAATATGCAAACAGGTTAGATCCAGGCCAGCCGCCAAGTAAAATGGCAGCTGACCTGCGATCTAACAGGTTTGCTACTCTGATATCATTCTTCATCAAAGTAAAGCAGATGTTTTAAGGTTTTGGAAAGCAGACGACATAGAAATATATCTTTAGAATACTTCCCAGCATCATAAGGGTTAATGTCGATCAAAAATGGTTGATAACCGATTCTGTTTATAAATGCGACTTCAAGTGTATATGGTTACAAGCGCCTGTATATTTCATATTGAGTGATTTAATGATTGATGTAAATTCGAAAGTAACAATAGACGGAAATGATATGTACGAGAAAGTAATTTTCCTTTGTGATATTTGACAGATGGCAATATGAACACAGTGTTATTGCTCTTTTCCAAATTGTTTCACCTTTTTGCACTTCATGGGCGACATTGGTGCAGTGGTAGATCGTCGGCCTCTTGTACCGAGGGTCCCGGTTTCGTACCCGTTTTGTGAGGTGAAAATTGCCGGGACAAACCAACAAAACGGCGCGAGTACTGGTTAAGTATATAGGAATCATTCATCGAGAATGAATTTAATAATCTTCACATAAATACATTTAAACTAAACTTTGTGAGTACAGTAGGCCTATACATTCGAAATACAAAGAATTGTTTGTTTTGTTTGTCTTTCTATCTATGCACGGGGCTCACTCTCGAGCGTTTATAGTACATACTACCTGGGTGACCTACAAGGCTACAAGTACTAGGAAACGAAATGTGTCTGTGCCAAAGGACACCCACAGTGAAATAGATGCTCCAGCAATGCCATTGAGGTTCAAACCCAGGTTGGTCGGTCTCTTGTCCCCCTATGCTTACCATTAAGCTACTGTGGATCATTTTATCTACCGGATCACATTTATAAAACTCAACCCAACTCAGAACTCTTTATCAGACATGTTGGCACTTTATGTGCCTATGGCCTTTCATATACAATATAAAACAGCATCCAACATGCATGAAAACATGACAATTTATAATACATAGAAAGTTGATAATAATAGTTTTGTAAGTTAACGTAGTTATATATAAATGATGCAGGCAAGACCAGATTTATATGCAGTTTCATCCGGGTCGCAATTTCACGCCGGTTGTCGTAAGGTGAGTTTTCGTTCATGCGTCGGCGCTCAATTCTGACACCACCCTGTCGCGAACGTCAACAAAAGCTGTTTGTTTCACGTCGCGCGACACAAACAAAAGGTCGAGATGTTGCGAGATCTGTATCGCTATTTATAGACACTGATAATCCATTGGCACGCGCCATTCTGCCGATTATCGGAGGTGATCGCTTATTACAATTACTCCATAAACTACTTATCTTAAAAATTCAATACAATACAATCAATCCGCAAAAAAACCCAGAATAGACATGATTTCGATTCGAACAATACATGAAGACATGATAAGAACAAAGAAATATAACTTGCTTATTTCATCCATTTTATCGTATGAGTTCTATGACTTGTCAAAGATCGCTCAATCCTTCAACAGTAACGAAATGGGAGAATGAAAAATGCGAAAAAAGCTTTTCAATGAGGATATTATTTTATCCCTTTAAGATTTACCGTATTCAAGTTGTATATGAATTGACGCTTCCTGGATTGATTGTATGCTTTCAATGGCTACTTTTAAGTGTACATCAAACAAAAAAGCAAAATAGTATTGTTTCAACATCTTATTTTGACTTTCAAATGTTCTCTTTTGTGAACAAGTCCCTTAAAAACTACACATAACTTTTTTTCGTATGCCGTTTCCGATTTCAATAAACCGGGCGATAATTTCCGATTGGAATCGACGCAGACGATAATCTTTAGGGACGGATTTATCAGTTTGATATATATACACGATCCCCGGCCTAGAGATTCTACTGGCTACAGAGTCATACAAGCGGGTCGCCTTATGGCAAAGAAAACCATAGCACTCAACCAAAAGACACTTTTTAACGATCCAAATTGAAAGATCTTGCAGACGACACTACATTTGAAAGATCTTGCAGACGACACTACAATTAAAAGGGACAGAGTTGTCTGTCTGCTTTAGAAACGTGATTCCTGACTGAACTACTCCGTCGCTATGAGAATCGTACATGGGCCGCATTTTCAGGAATTTTGTCTTAGAGTTTTTCCCAACGGCACGGTTTTGTCGACATGAATGGAAAAAAACAGAGAGCACACGACACTAAGATTTGAAATGATAAAAAAGTTTGGAATAAAAATAAAATCTGTCGTTTCACTCGAAAAAGTCCCTCAATGCCTACCAAATTGATGCGAATTTTCCACTCCAAAATGGGATTTGAAAGTGGTTTTCTGTTGAAGAAACGCAATTCCAACCTTAGTTAAAATAGATTACAAACGAGGTTTAGTATGAATGCACTTGCAAAATATATGATACGAGTATGTTATTTGGTAAATTGTTTAAGCTACTGTTTAAGTAACTGCTCAACTTTTCAGTAACCAGCATTGAAAAAAGATTTATCGAGCAACCTCGGGAAATAAAGAACCTCAATTCGTCCAACCTCTGACAAGTCACCATTCGACCTAGTCGACATCATACCTAACACAATACTAGACAAAGTCAAAAAAAAGAAACTAAGTCGGAGATTACCCAATCATAGTCAAGCAGTGTCGAGGACAGTGGTCCAAGGCAGAGCGTCGGCTTCTGAAGACGAGGGTCGTGGGTTCGAATCCAGTGAAAAGCGGGATCTGTCTTGCGAACTTTCATTAATCCACATTCGACGCGAGCACTGGTTATGTATCTAGGAAACAGAATCGAGAGTGATTAATCTAAATTGTAAGAACTTGTTTCACAATCGATGTAAAACAAATAAGTTTAAACTAAAGTGTCGAGTTCATTCGACGGCTTCAATGGTGAAGCGCAAACATCAAGCCTCCAATATACATATAAATGACGTTTTGTATTACACTTACTAAAGCGCGTAGCGTCAGTCAAAGTTGACACCTTATGGTGCCTGTACTATGTTGGAAAAAAAAGAAGTTCTTGTAGAATATATCTGTCATATGAAGGGATCTCTGGGTTCGACTCCTTGGTTGTATAATAGGTTAGTCGGGGTTGTAGATCCGAAACCCAAACGAATTGTTGCGCATGCGCTTATCGATTCTTTGCACAGGCGCACAAGCTCCTGTTTTCTTACAACCCGGCGCATGCGCAATATCATCACAATTATCTTGTCTCCGCTTCATTATGTACCACGCGCCTAACTTCTTATCGGCTTCAAATCACTCTGATATCACCCATGCTCAACTGAAAACCATCCAAAAACCCTGCGTTAAGTCACAAACGATCAGCCTGTACAACCCACACTTGCTAATCTTTGGCGGTGACAATCGCTACTGGGTTTTTTATATTCTTTATGTTTAAATTCATTTATTTAACAACGATTGCGACGGAAGCTTGAAGCTTATCAAATTTGCCGTCAACGACTGTTTCATGTATACTAAAGCAGAACTCGCACCAGAGTTTGTGTTAGCCCCGGCATTTTCACCTCCTGCTAACAGGGATCGAAATTGGGACCCTTGGCAATAGAGACCGACGCCCTATCTTTGAACCACAGCCTTTAATGAGCTTTTAGAAGCACATGTATATGTGCACCTAGTTTGTCTAATTCCTTCAAGACGCCTGTTCGCACATGAGAGAATTTGGAGTTTAAAAAGGTCGATGAAATTTTGTATTACAGTATGATATTCAATGAAAACAGCAATTCAATGCATAATCTATTCCGATTGTGTCAATGATATCTAAGTATGTACAGACATTCTGCTTTGGATTTCAAAACCGTTACAACGTTTTTGGATCTTATTACATAATTATTTATTGTAATCATGCTCTGAATAAATATACACAAACTTTTTTTTTTACTTCAAAAGGCAACTTAAGTATTCCTCATACAGCAGTACAGTTGTTGTTCAGTTAAAAAGAAAAACAAACCTTATGGCCAAGTTTGCTTCTATTTGTGAATGAACAGCTTTAAACGTCCGTAAAACAGGCAACGGCACCACGCACCAGATCAGATGTGCTCTTTTGCACAACTTGGATAAAAAACGATCGTTTTCAATGATAGCTTTGAAGGTAAATCTGTACCTACCCCTGATCAACTTGATAGCAAGGATCGCATGAACTGCTTTGAAATGAATGTATTGATTATGGGTAATTGATCCATGTTTAACACTGTCTGGATGAAGTCTTAGCCATTTCCTGCATGAACAAGTCATCTAAAGCAAACGACATTAAAGTAGCTTATTCACAGATGAGAAAATTTTGAAAGTCAAAATAAAATGTCTTTGAAATACATGTACTCGTAATACAGTTTTTGTATTTTTGTATGACATACAATCTAAAGTAGCTATTGAAATCATAATTATTTCAGCAAGCGTCAATATATCTATTTATATAGTCAGTATTATTATATAGTTAGTATATGCAGTATATATCATAACCGTTGCAACGCTTTTGGATTCTATTACATATCAATTATCTGTATACAGGCACTTAAAACTTAAATACGAACCCATTTCGTTCAAAATTTCTATTCTACAACGTGTCACACAACGTTACAGTTGTTTTACAGTTTCAAACAAATTGAGTTGAAATTTCTAAATTTACTAGCATCTATGAACAAGTATCTTTAAATCGAGATAACAAAGCGAGAAAAATGATATCCTTGCAAAACTGCATCATTGGTTCACAAATATTGGAGGAAAATGTTACAACTAAGAGTTTTATTATTTCTGGTATTTATAGAAATATTTCATTATGTGTTTCACGATTAACGACGTTTCAACATTCTTCTCAGTTTTTACGCTAGATCCATGTAGAACTTACATTTCTTTAACCTGAAACTTGCAATTGGTAAATTTCTCGTCTGTTACCAAACACCTTAATGATAATGCCCAAAACCTGAGAACGTGTGTGACAAAAATTAGCGAAAATGAATCAATTGATTTTGAAATCTGGTAAGAGATAAAAAAAAAAAATGTATCTATTCACGCATGAGTCACCAATTCTTTATGACAAATTGTGCAGCATTTTATAAGACCGCTATTCTTTCATAACCCTTAGAATCCTGGGTACTGTTTTACTAAACAGTTTACACTTAAGATTTGCGTAAGTCTAAAACAACAATTCCTCTTATTTCAATATTGGACGAAGCAATATTGCAAAATGACACATCATTGGAATCGTCTCTCCGAGACGCTTCCAATGAAGTGCCACATTGCAACATTGTACTGTCATTGAAGATACTATCCATGTTTATCAATTATGACTTACGCAAACATTTTCCGTAAGTTGTTTAGTAAAACGGGCCCCTGGGTAAGTTTCCAAAAAAGGATGGTTGTGTCGTCTGCTGTCCAAAACCTTGAAACTCTGCATACTTTTGATGAGGAAAGATTCTCTGGTTAGCAAACAGGTTACATCACAGGCCATCCGCCAATTAACTTGGCGGCGGGCCTGGATCACACCTGTTTGTATAAGCATTAAGTCGGTACCAGCAATATAAGGGTTAATCAAGCTATAATGGCTAATGATGTTTCTAACCATTTTTAAAGAAGAAGAGCTAAATCGGATAAACAAAGTTGAAAAAACAATAACAAATTGGTCAGACTGGTTGAAAGTGGGACTATCCAACATGGAGCTAATCTACCTCAACACCGTTTCATAACATCTATTTATAGAATGCCTTGTTGTCAAAATTAGGTTACGCAACTAGATCAGGGAAGCTAAATAAAGACACAATATTGTGACGAAATATCGTTCAAAATCACTGTATTATAAACAACTTAAATATTTATTCCATACAATAAGTAGCAGCTGACGACGTTTCATTCACATAATGACCTTACACCAGGCGAATTTGTTGGAATATTTCGGAAATGCCGGTAGAATCGGACTTGGATCGATAGTCGGTCATTTGAATTCAAATTTCGACAAGGAGCGAGAACTAGCGATTGTTGTCTTGGAAGATGAAGAGGATCATGACCAGCCTAAGGATCGGACACCAAACTCACAAGGTGTGGACGCTTCAATTGACAATACTGAGGTAAGTTATGATATTTTTATTGGGCTGCTATCGAAGATTTGTTCAAAAAATGTCTGTTTAATTTTGCGACGAGTCTATTTTTAGTAACACCAGGGACTGACATGTCAAAGCACCGAACGCCCCCTTCACCCGCGTCCGATTGTTTCGTTTTCGTTTATCTGGGTTTAATTGTTTCTTCCAAAAACTCATTCCCTCATGTTGTAATGACGACTGTTCCAAATTGGAAGGAAAAAGCAGACGCCTGAAAACAATAGGAACAAATCTATGTTTTATTTGAAAAAAAAAACATGTTACAAATCATTGAAATTATGAAATTTTACTTAAAAAGAGCAATTTAAAAGCAATGAGTTATTTTGAATCCATGTCAGGGTTTTCTTTGACCCCAACTTATGTAGTAAAATATCCCCAATTCCTTAATATCACCCTTACGGTTCATTATTTTCCCATTCACAATTTGAAATATACAAGAGGTCAAAAGTGCCACAAAGTAGCATGAATCAAGGGGTCAAGGGAAAACCTTGCATTGATATATCAAGGGTTTAGCGCAATACTATAGCAAGTGCTTCACGTTTGTGAAGCACTTGCTATAGTATTGCGCTGAACCCTCGATATTGAGTCGTCCACATGCGCATAGCAGGTTGGTTCAGCAGTGGTGAAGTAGTAAATGTGAAAGGCTATATACCAAACAACCTTGGTTTGATTCCTGATTGGTGCAAATTTTGTTCAGGGGTAAAGCGTCTGCCTCTAGTACAGGGGGTCCCGGTTCGAATACCCGTTAGTCGAGGTAAAACGTACTGGTTTAGTATCCAGGAGGAAGTCATCAAGAGTGCCTTTGAACAAACTTTAAGCTTCCTTCACAATTGATGTTAACAAAATAAGGTAAACTAAATAATTTCTCAGTGGGGCACATTGGGCAAGGCACATTTCCATGCTTTTAGTATTTGTAGACTATCCAGGATACATGTAATACAATGTTCCAAAGTAAACTTTTAACATTTATAGAACTTAATAGAGCTTGAAGGGGAAAGATTGATGACCTTTATATGGAGTAACATATTCATGTACATGCCCCTGGAGCAGGGGTGGCAAAATCAATTGTCCGTATTGCCCAGCTTGTCCAAAAGCCTTGACGGACAAGTGAATGCTTACCAGAATTTACTATATAGCCATTATACGGAAAAGTACAGAAACAGATTTGACATTTAGGGACAAGTGAATCAAAGACATATTTCGCCATCCTTGTGGAGTATTATTGTTCCTGTTCCCATGGTAATATGCCAATTAACCTTTACAGCTTAGTGGCAAAAGAAATTGCTCACATAGACCAAAACCTCAATTTGCTGACAAATTGTTCATATTTTCTTTGAGATGTTTTATATCTCCTTCAGTCTTGTTTCATTATTGCTGCAAGAGTTTTGGGTTTTTTTTATGCTTCCATAGTCAGAACCATTACAAGGCTAAAGAAATTGCTTTGCAAACTAACACTCAATCTTAACATTCAATCTTAACATTCAATCTTAACACTCAATCTTAACATTCAATCTTAACACTCAATCTTAACACTCAATCTTAACACTCAATCTTAACACTCAATCTTAACATTCAATCTTAACATTCAATCTTAACACTCAATCTTAACATTCAATCTTAACACTCAATCTTAACACTCAATCTTAACATTCAATCTTAACACTCAATCTTAACACCCAATCTTAACACCCAATCTTAACACCCAATCTTAACACCCAATCTTAACACCCAATCTTAATACTCAATCTTAACACCCAATCTTAATACTCAATCTTAACACCCAATCTTAACACCCAATCTTAACACCCAATCTTAACACTCAATTCTTAACACTCAATCTTAACACCCAACTTAACACTCAACCTTAACACTCAACCTTAACACTCAACCTTAACACTCAACCTTTACACTCAACCTTAACACTCAACCTTGACACTCAACCTTAACACTCAACCTTAACACTCAACCTTAACACTCAACCTTAACACTCAACCTTAACACTCAACCTTAACACTCAACCTTAACACTCAATCTTAACACTCAATCTTAACACTCAACCTTAACACTCAATCTTAACACTCAATCTTAACACTCAATCTTAACACTCAATCTTAACACTCAATCTTAACACTCAATCTTAACACTCAATCTTAACATTCATTGCATACCACCTTTAACCTAGGATGAGCAGTCTAGAATCTCAGACACTGAAGCCATTGAGTAACGGTAGACCCCTTTTTATGATCATAGAGTTGAAAACATTGTGGGAAAAGGAGAAATTGCTCGTCTCGAGCAATTTCTCCTTTCCCTACAGTGTTTTCAAGAGTCCTCTGCTCCAAAGTGGTAAAATGTTGTTATTGTTTGGTAATGGGTTAACAGGCGAGTGATTTTTTACTTAAATCTACTATACAACCATTATACGGGCAAGTATAGAAAACGGTTTGGCATTAACGGAGGAGTAAATCAAAATCAGAAATATGCCATCCCTGGCTATGTGCTTTGACTGCTGCATTATGACTGAAATTCTGTTGAAAACAGCATTAAACTTGAATTCAATGCAGTCATATCTAGGAATTATGAGATATAGTGATAAAATCAAATATTTTATGAAATATGGTGATGAAAATGATCGTTTTTATGAGATTTGGGAAAGGGATTTTTTTCTATCCATTTAGGTATTATTACAACTTCTTCAGACATCGTCAGCATCAAATAATGTAACAACTCACTCCAATGTAAGCAAACATGATGTTGGAGTTGTTTCGAAGTATGCAACAACTTCCAACAAGGGCACTTCTTCAACAAAACCAACAATCAAGAAGGAAAACTTGGATAGCACACAGGAATCAAGGCCTGTGACATCGACATCATTAAAGCCACCTGTTGAATTAAAAGAAGACTTGAAAAAGAAGATAATGGAACGTCGTCGTGCAGCCGGCAAGCATATGATCGATTTGGAAAAGGAAGAGGAGAACCGACGCAAGCAACAAGAAAGTGGAAATGTAAGTGATTAAGTTATTTATTTTGTTCTACATTTCTTTAACACTGTCTTAACCCATTGCCGAACAATAATGAAATATAAACACTTTGTTGCAGAAGACTCTTGAAAATATTGTGGGAAAAGGAAAAATTGCTCATAACAAGCTGTTTTCTGCCCTACCAGAAGATTATTTTCCAACTTCATCACAATTTGGAATGTCGAATACAAACTCTCAATTTGGAACAGTTGAAAATTTAGTGTTTGGTAAGGGGTTAACACATACCCTTTTAAAGTTTTTGTGATTAGAGCTAAAGAAATTGGGCCACGTCACGCGAAAAGGGGCACTCGGACACAGCAAACAGTGTAGCCCCAGACCAGCCGCCACGTCACTGACGTGGCTGCTGGTCTGGGGCTACACTGTTTGCCATCTTAGAGGACATCCAGTTATACCTTTAAATAAATACAAATGATAACTTTCGTGACTAGATGCTGGAATAATAGCGCTAGGATAGAGCTGAGTCAGTGCTTTTTTTATATGTCCGAGTGACCTTTTTCGCGTGACGCGGCCCAATTAAAGAAGCATGAGAAGCACCGTTGCTAATGTATGAGAAATGAAAGTTCTTGAGAGGCATTGGTAACTTAAGTTACCATCATGCCTTGTCGAGAAGATGTTTGGTTTTGAAAATAAGGATGTTTCTCAAATTTCTCTGTGTGGCCCAGTGGTTAATTTGGTGGGCTTAGAACTCAGGATCAGGGGTTTGAGCCCCACCAACACATCTAGTTTTGTGGGAATGACCTTTGGCACTTCAGAGCCCTGGCCTAGTACTGGTACATTGAGGAAAGACATTACATAACTGAAAAATAGTTGATAAGGTCTAAACACCATATGACAATACAATGATTTCTGCCTTTGTTTATCAAATTAGAAGAAATATTGCATACTACCCATCAATAACCGCTAGAGTCAGTGGTGGCGAAATTTGATATTGTTTCACTTGTCCATAAATTCCCAATTTGTTCTGCACTTGTCCGTATAATTGATAAAGTTAATTTCATTAAAAAAAAATCATTTGGGCCGCGTCATGGAAAAGGGGCACTCGGGACATAAATAAAAACCGTTGACTCAGCTCTTTCTTGGCGCTATTATTCCAGCATCTAGTCACGACAGTTATCATTTGTATGTATTTAAAGGTAGAACTTGATGTCCTCTAAGATGGCAAACAGTGTAACCCCAGACCAGCCGCCACGTCAGTGACGTGGCGGCTGGTCTGGGCCTACACTGTTTGCTATGTCCGAGTGCCCCTTTTCCCGTGACGTGGCCCATTTGTCTTATAAGGGTTTTGGACAAGCTGGGCTTCACAGACAATTGCTTTTCCCACCCCTGAGTCTACTGTAACATTTGACTTTGTTTAGTGACAAACATGTAATGGACTGATGGTCAGGGCTTTTTTCCACAATAAAACAGATACCTGCAATTTTCTTTAAATTATGCAGTTTCCCTTTAAAATAAGTTTACCTCAGATATTTTTTTCCCATAAGGCAAACCCAGCATGATTTCTCCCTAATTGCACCATTTTCAAGATACTAAGTAAAAAAGGGTATTGAAATTTTCCCCTCAGAGAGAAAAAAAAAGGCCTGATGGGGGATGCCTTTTCCTGGGTATAGGTACCAGTCCTATGGATGTAGGATAAGTTCTTGCGCATGCAAAGCCATGCAAAATATGCATTAAATCCTATATTGTGGGTGCTCAAGGGTACTCATTAAAATCATCTTGAAGATATGATTTTAATGAATACCCACAACATAGGGTTTCAAGTAGGATTAGAAAACTTCAGAACTGAAGCTTGTATTGATTGAAGTGACCTCATTTCAGATGATTTTGTAAATTATTGGTCAATTGGTGACATGATCATCAAGCTGGAAATCAACTAATCAGAGCCCACATCTATTGAATTCATATTAGATTTGATGTTGCTTAAAGTTTAATCCTTAGACATTTGTATAAGCAAGAAATATTGTACACTTAAATTGTAATTAACATTCTCCATAAGTAGGCTATTCCTCTGTAGGATAAGAAAAGATAATTACCAAATAGTTGTGGTCTGTATTTTGCGGGAATAACAGGGTAATCTGTTCTCTGGAATAATGTTTACCTTATTTACTGTTAACCAACATTATGAATCTCTCAAATGTTTGCATCTTCTGCATTCCACAATGGGAATTAATGAGAAAAAATTCGAATTTGATATGGGAGTTAATTTTTCCTTTCCTCCCGAAATGTTCACTATCAAAGGAATATCTTCATTTTCATCACATTAATTAATATGATTAATTAATTAATTAATATTATTAATATGATTTATATTTATACTGTATCATAAGAAACACAGATAAAGGTTTTGCTGAATTCCTTGCATCTCTTAATCCTATATTGTGCTTACTCATTTGAATTTTCATGACAAGATGATTGCTGCCTGAAAAAAGGGTTTGAGCAACCACTGTTTTCTTACTTTTGATTAAACGTATTTATACTCATACTCACAGGAATCAGTAATATTATAAGTATCTACACCTAAAGAGTGTGAATGCTCATTGTGCCAAGTAGTTAACCCTTAGTGCTGAAACCGACATCACGGTTATGCAAACAGGTTAGCTCCAGGCCAGCCGGCAAGTAAATTGGCGGCTGGCCTGTGATCTAACCTGTTTGCTACTCTGAGTACTTTTCCTCATCAAAATCAAGCAGATTTTTTAGGTTTAGGAAAGCAGGAGACACAAAAATCTATTTCTAGAAAATTACTCATCATTTTAAAGGTTAACCAAAATATGATTCTCTCAAAGACACAGCATCAACTTCATTTCACATTGGGAATTATTGAGAAAAAAAGAAGAATTGGATATGGGAGATAGTGTTTCATTTTCAACATATGTTCGACTCTATCAAAGGAATATATCTTAATTTGTTTAATCACAATAGTTCTTTCTTTTATATTTGATATATGTTCTTAACTGTATCTTGATTAAGAAACAAAGATAAGAGGTATTGCTGAATTCCTTGCCTCTTTAAGTCCAATATCGAGGGTTCAATGCAATACTATAGTAAGTGCTTCATGTTTATGAAGCACTTACTATAGTCTTGCACTGAACTCCCGATATTGTGGTTACTGCTTAGAATTGTATTGGCAAGACAATTGCTTGGCCGAAAAAGGTCTTAAATAGCAACTAATGCTTTTTTACTTTTGATTCGACTTATTGATAATCATACTTATGAGAATCCTTAATCTATTTTAAGTACTTACAACAGTATGAATGCACATCAGCTATATATGATCAGGCCCAACAGTCAATGTGTAAGGATCTGATTTGGGCATCTATTATATGCAAGGAGCCCTTTTGTATGTCACAGTCTTCAACTCATGTAATGCTTTGATACCCAGAGAGTTATACCTACATTTTCCCCGTTCTCCTTTAGGCACAACATTTGTCCCCTATGGTCTTATCATTTGCACTTTTGACTCCATGATTGTCCCTATCAACAGATTTTTGCCCACTATTGCCTTGACATTTGCCCCCTATTGAATTGATTTGCCCCCTCTTGACTTTACTTTTGCCCCTATCATCTCATTATTTGCCCCTATCACCTTGACATTCCCCCCATTGACTAGACTTTTGCCCCTATCACCACATCATTTGCCCTCTATTGCCTTGACATTTACCCCCATTTCGGTAAACTTGGGATCTTGGGATTATGTAAGCAAATAGGAACTCCCTTTGTAAAAATAAGAAGAAATATTTTAGAAAATTGGGAAGAAATTGCTCATCAGTACTTTTGTCATTTTTGTTTCTTTTGTCTTCTGTAGGAAGTGCTTTAAAAAGACTAAATGAAGGATTTGATTGAGACATCACTGTATAGCTAAAGTAGAGAAATTAAGGATAAGGCAACGGAAATGTTATGAAGCAAGGTACTAAATGGTACTAAACAAAATCATTTGATTTGAAATTTGTTTGCCAAAAGGAGACATTTAATTACGGGAATAAAGACTGTCAAAGTGGGGTTTCATCTATCCATATGATATGTCACATTTCAAAGACAAATACAGATGCTAGAGAAATTGATTATCACAAAAACCTATGTTGTCTGTCTGCATCATTTCTAGAATTCCAAAGAAAAGACCATTTGTCAGTCTATACAGGGAAGGTTAAACAAATCTTTTGTCTGACTTCTGATGTACATTTCTAACCACGTTTTTATAGATTAGTTATATAATAGACTAGTCAGGTTAATTGAATTCTATATATGTTGGTGGAGATAATTAAGTCAAGGGTCCATTCAATCAGGGGTTCTTAGTTCAAAATCGTGCCTGAACAACATTCTTAGTTATTGAAATTAAATAGAATTATATTGGCTATATTGTTTTGATTCCTCATCACAGACAAGTGGAATTTTATACACGTTGAGGGAAGTCCATTAAATCAGGGGTTCTAAGTTCAAAATTCGGCTTGACCAATATTGTTTCTGACATATAACAAAAGTGTATTGACTAGATTTTTTTTTATACCTTACCATTGATCAGTAATATCCATGTAGAAAGTTGTCAATTGTTTGAAAAGAATAGGGTACACTGAAGTGGAGAAAACAGGAGCATGAATCATTGATAATGTCAGACTCTAGTTTATATGGTTTGGGGTTCAATGTCCAAGCCATGTCATACCAATTTCATATGGTGGTAAACACGTGTCAACAATTTTTCAGTTATAATTCAGATTTTCTGGACCCACCTGTACTAGGCTAGGGCTCTGATGTAACTTGCCAAAGGACTTTCCCACGAAACCAGGTGTTGCTGGGGTTCAAACCCATGACCCTGTGTTCTTAGTCCACCATATAGGTCCCCTTCATATCCAATGACCAGTTGGACAATTGGAACTGGTTGTTGTTGTCGAAGCCATGTCGGAGCCATTTCTACGGCTGGAATATCCAGCTGGACTATCCAGCGGTAGAAATGGCTTGAAAGACCAATTCCAATTGTAGTCATGGGGTTCCTGTATGACCTCATCGTTAATTGTAGTGGATACAAAACCCGCTGTTGACACGGCATAAAATGATTCAATTAAATAAAAAGGATGCAATGGTTTGGCTGAGTGCACTCTATGATGTGGCTCGAGTATGTAAATATATTTGTAATAACTATAAGCCTATGTGCTTAATGTTGAAATAAAAATTATGTTATGTTATGTTATATCGTTCTGAGTAATAAGGACACCGTCATGGCTTCTACTGGAAAAGAAAGCTCATGTCGGGAGAAGCCGGTAAATCTATTGAATGCTATCTGTGCATTTGGAAGAATCGGTTTGTGGCGGTCCCAAAATCGACAGCGCTTTTTTTTATTTGTGTATGAACTGGTTTAAGAAATGGTAAATTATTTGTCCGAAAAAAAAAGGCTTGACGTACAAATACATTTTTACTGAAATGTATTATATAACCATTGTACGGATGAGTACAGGAAATATTTTGCATCTACGGACAAGTGAGTCAAAATCAGCTTTTACCATTCCTAGATGTTTGGGCTCCTTGGAATAAATGTTGAAATGCCGTTAACCCCATTTAAATAAAACCAAGTGTAATAATATTTAGCGAAGGTGGTTGGGGCGAATGATGCGTAATCTGCAGGCGTCTGTAAATGATTAAAAGAATCAAGTTTGGTCTTTTGAAGCCGCAAATAGCAGCATTGCAACGTGTCAGTTGTATTAGACGACATATGAACCCAATATGCATTGTTTTGTTTTGTAATTAGCGATAAACCGGAATCCAGACTGCATCGAATGAAGGAAACGATGCAATGATAAATTAGTTGTCATGTGAAACCCACCCTGGTCAGGTTAATTAATTCGCAGAAATCCAGTGAAGAGGTGTATTCTCATAGGTTACCTCTTTACCAAACGACAAATTTTCGACTGTCCGAAATTGAAAGGGTTTGCAGACGACATTTCCAAATGTGATTAAATTGAAGAAATAATCATCTGAACGGGCAGAAAACATTGTGGGAAAAGGAGAAATTGCTCGTCACGGGCAATTTTTCCTTTTCCAACTATGTTTTCTATAGTCGTCTGTAACAATGTAGTTGAATGTTGCAATTGTTTGGTAATGAGTTAACCCCATATCAGATTCGTCTCGACGATTGGTAAAGGCTATGGACCGGGTCACTCTGTCTCACTTCATGCTTTCGTTTACAAAAATTTCATAATCCTCGAACTCAAAGGAGACTGTCGTTTTTGTGAAATGAAAATAGACATGTCATTAAAAACACGCCAAAGATTTCACAGATAGGACCCTTGTTCTGTCCAACTTAGCTTAAGTGTGGGGTACTTTTTTAATGTCATATTTTAAGGGGTTATTTTTTTTTTTTTTTTTTTTTTTTTTTTTTCATTTTAGAATAATGAAAAAATGGCTTTCAGAAATGATGGGATATTTTTTTGATAAACCATTCCATAGATCGAGAAATATCCTGCTGGCAAGATAAGATCCTTTCAAAGAAAAATAGAATGTCTAATGGGTTAACATTGTTCATAATTGTATTTTTACAGCAACTCACCCAGGTAGATATTGAGCGTAGGTTGAAGAAGCGAGAGTCGAACAACCAGGCATCGAAACGTTGTAGGGAAAACAGAAAACAGCTTGAGGTCGTTATGGAAAAGGTAAATTTCATTGTCATCTTAAACACATTTCCTTCATTTGGTGTATGGAAGTAAGAACCTCTGAAAGAATCCGGCTTCCTTAAAAATGACTTGGCGGAATAAAGCCCATTCCCTTTTCTCAAATGCGAAAGTAAAGCCCTTTTCCCGTTTAGCGTGTGTGTGAAATAAAGTCCTTTTCCCATTTTACAAAAGAGGAGTAATGCCCTTTTCCCCACTTTGCAAGTGCAGCGTAAATGCCCTTTACTGGTTTGAGGGTGTGGAATAAAGACTTTCTCCTATTTTACAAATGCAGAATAAATGCCATTTACCGTTTTGAGATTGAGGAAATAAAGCCCTGTTTCCATTTTTCAAAAGTATGGATAAGATTAAACCAATAACTAAAAGGACTGAGCCAAATGAGATACAGAGCGTATGTGTTTTAGATGATTCTCGTACCATAGCATGTTCCAGGAACGCCCAAAGTCAATATTTCTCTATCGGTTTGGAGACCTGCCATTTTGTTTTTGTGTGGTGGCAGAACACCCACAACGACGTCATATTGACGGTGGGTGTCTGAAAATATGTGCCACCTCAAACACGTGGTGGTTTTTGTCTTTTCTTTTTTTTCCTTTCTTTACGTTTCCCCCGGAAACTTTCAATTACTTGACAGTGAAACAAAAACGTTCAGAGGGGTAATAATGTGGAAAATTATATGATTTTGTAAAACACTATTTATTTTATGGTTCTGCTCTGGCACAGTCAACGCCGTCTTATTTTGACTTTCAAATTTTCTTTCCTGTAAACAAGCACCTTTAAAGTGATTTAATATATCGCACTTTACAAGTTGTGTCTGCTGTTGCTTTCAAGTTGAACTAATCGCCATATTCTTCTGCCTGTTGAAATGGGGTCTCCAGATGACTTATGGAATGTCGATGCATCTACCTGCCGTGACAAGCCTTTGTGGGTAGATATGCTCGGGGATTTTCCGCTGTCGATTTTAAGCGGGGCTTCGCAGTACGACTTACATGATGTTGACGCGATGTAAAACGCTTACAAGCAAACATGAGATGAAATGTGTCAATGAGGGAGACTTCACTTAACCCTTTACCAAATGCAAAATTTTCGACTGTCCCAAATTGAAAGAGATTGCAGATGACATTCCAAATTTTGATGTTATTTGAAAGAAATCTTTTGATAGAGAAGAAAACACTGTGGAAAATGGAGAAATTGCTCGTTATGAGCAATTTCTCCTTTTCCCACAGTGTTTTCAAGAGTCGTCTGCAACAAAGGCGTTAGATGGCGTCATTGTTTGGTAATTGGTTAATGAGCTTTGTAAATACATTGTAAGAACGAGCTTTGTAAATGAAGTTGTAGAACAAGCTTTACGCGGGCTCTTTGCCACCGGGATTTTTTTTTTTATTTTTTTATTTTTTTTTATTCAGCATTTAACATCATAAAACATGTTTATAGCGTACAAAATATATTTATAAAGCATAGTTACAGTTTGCGATAGGCCCCAATGGTCCTCCGTGACCTACTAGTATAAGTACAGAAATTGAAATCATAGGGTCAATATCTACTTGGGCTCAAATCCCTGTGACCACTCTTGTACTTTTATGACAGGTAGTTTCGCGGTTGGCTTTTGGAATGCTGGTGGTTCTACCCTGCTTGGTCAGCCCTTATAGATCAATGACTTTGAACGGTTCAAATAACAAAAGATATGATAGATTGTAATAAGTAACACCTTATTATTGTTGGATGTTTGCTTCATTGGCCTCCTCAAATCAAAAGTTGGCCTCCTACTCCAAAAATTGATGACAACACTTGGTCTTCATCTGTATGTAGGGGTATATCGATACACTTGTAACTGAAAAAAAAAGTTAATGCCATGTTAACTGTTAAAGTGATGGAACTGCGACCATGCTATGCAAACACGTTAGATCCAGGCCAGCCGCCAAGTAAATTGGCGTCCGGCCTTGGATCTGACCTGTTTGCTACACTGAGTATTTTTTCTTATAAAGATAAGCATATATTTAAGTTTTTAGAAAGCAGACGTCGCAAAAATCTATTTTTAGAAGATTACTCAGCATTCTAAGGGTTAAGACGCAATAAAACAAACAATGCAGACCATGAGAATAGTAAGAATTACAGCGTTTAATCAAGCAAACAAACAACAATTATTTTTCTGTTGAAATTGCAGTAAAGTTAATAATCGCAAGTCGATCAAGGAAATAAAGTTTTAAAACAGATAATTGTACATCAAGTCTAGACAATAACGCCTCGTAAGATCAACACAAAAAACAGTTATCGTTTCATGACGAGATATAGTTATAAAATAAAACGAGAATAGAAGAAATGTGCTTATATTGGGGTTGTTTTATTTCTGAGAACCTAAAAGTGGATTTGTCATTAAGAACAAATGGGAAAAATCAACAGATTAAAGGTGTTTGATTACAGATATGATGTAATTTGGAAGTTTAAAACTAATTTCCTTTAATCCTTAGAATGCTGGGAAATTTTCTAAAAAGAAATGATTTTTATGGCGTTTGCTTCCCAAATCATAAAGTTTCTGTCTTAAATTGATGATGAAAGATACTTAGAGTAGCAAACTGGTTACATTACAGGACAAACGCCAATTTACTTAGCGGCTGGCCTGGATCTAACATGTTTGCATAAGCATGAAGTCGGTTCCAGCACTATTAACTCAGAACCTTTGTATTCCTAGTCAGGCTTGCTACGGCCTGAGGTAATTGCGACTAAAGGCGCCAGGCTCAGGGCCCTTGTTCAAGAGACGTACTAAAGTATGGTATCTTGCTATAAATTTGAATCATTGCTCTACATTGAGTGTGGGTATAAGCATCGAAGGTAAGTAGTTGTCTTAAAGTGAACCCACAGTCAACTTTATGCTCAAACTTAATTTCAAGCAATGATTTAGATACAACATAAGTACTGTATTAAGCGTCGTAGTAAATGCCAAAAAGAAAGCGACATCAATAACAAGACTTATCTATCTGAGTTCGTGCTCAATAACTGTACTTAATTATAAATAAAGGGCTTAAACTTTTGTTCGAAGTCCATAATTTTTCAAGAACATGGGCCCAAGTCTCACACGGTTCAAAATGTGTTTGGATTCCATGAAGACGTGATTTAACCCAAATATAATGAAGCGATATTTAACCCAAACATCTGCACACTTCTTGAATTTCTCATCGCGCATGGAAAAACAGTTCTCGTCTGCTGACATGATAGATTTCTCTGTCGTTCAGGACGAACTTATCGATAATTTTAACTGCGCATTAAAATCGTTCCACCTATTCCCTTAACATATACAGGTGTTTGAACGCGCCCGCGGCAGACGAATTTTAAAACAATTGTAGCAAAAGGAGAAATTGCTGGCGACGAGCAATTTCTTCTTTGTCACAATGTTGTTGTTGTTGTTGTTTTTTCAAATTTCTGAAAATGAAAACTTTTTTCTATTTTGTAGTTGTTAATCTGTTCTTTTTCTATTGTTGTCTGCATTTGCTTTCAATTTCAAACCAGTCATAGAGTGCAATATATAGGTAAACGACAAAGACATCAATTGCGTTTTACAGTGTGAGGTCTGTGCACACACCTACGCGTCAATAAATGTAACGCGCGGCGTTGATAAAAGTGGGTCTTGGAACTGTGTCGAGGAAGCAAATGGGGAGATAGAAACAGAAAATGAAACAGTCATTGTGGTTTGCTCGCAAATTGTTCGACCTTTTATTTCGTTGTAAATGAGGAACTGTCACGCCTTGTTCTTTTGTGTAAGAGAAATATTCATGTCATCAACTCTTTGATATTCATTCCCAAGACTCTTTCCAGTGAGTCTTATATTTTACTCAAGTCACCCAGTGGTTAAGGTTTTGGACTTAGAACTCAGGGTCCAGGGTTCGAGCCCTACAGACAACTCTGGTTTCGTTGGTGACCTTTGGCAAGTCACTTCAGAGCCTGAACAATGTTTGTCGTTATGCATCATTAAGATTTAATTCATTTTGACCGTGAGGTGGAATTTTGAATGTTTGTAAATTGTAACAAGAAATTTTGCATGTTTATGTCTTAATAAGTACAGTTAAACTTGTATTAAGAGGCCAGCCTATGGGACAGAGTAAATTAGCTGTTGTATGCTTAACACAAATTGATGTACACTATAAAACTAACAATGGGACTTTCTGTAGTGGTTGTTTAAGGCAGGTTGGCTGCTGTAAAGGGTGGCTGCTTAACACAAGTTAGACTGTATTTGTATTCCTTAAAATAAGGCAGATGCTTAACATCACGGGGCTGTTTGTATAGGTTAGTGGCACTGGTGAATGAACTTGTTTCGCTCTTTCCGAAACAATTCCTGTCTAAAAGTGGGCTGGGTTTATCTATGTGTATGCTAGCTTCATTGCATTTGGCGTTCAAAGTCCTAAACGTCATAAACTAGTACTGCTCAATATAGGAAAACCTTATTATACCATGTAAAACATTGGTCGATCATGTTCGAAAACAGTTAGTGATGCGACCAGAAATTCCCAAGACTTCATTAGGAAATCTAAGATTGGAAGATCAAGATATTGTTCAATTTCGCTTTAAACAAAATGAAAAAGGAGAAAGGGTGTTTAACAACGTACTTGTGTCTGACATAAACAATCGCAGATGGTGCAAGAAAACTTCCGGAGAAAAGGGTGTCAGCGTCAAAATGACATGCGAATGCTATTTATTACACA